>MUZC01001235.1:649988-693906 GCA_002072015.1 Radix auricularia | reverse complement strand
GTTCAAAAGGAGTACCTAATTTATTTGTGTACGTTTATATATAGAGAAGAGTTCGCTTTGTCATGAGTCATATATAGGTCACGATAGACCATTCTGAGTCCATTGTAAGCTGAGGATAAGCTGACGGACCCAAAGAAGATGATTAGGAAGAGAATGGTTCGGGGACAATGAGGGGATGTGTAGGTTACTTATTTGTGTAGCTTGTAAGGAAAATCAAGCAAGTGGCTTCGAAGGCACAGTATCGCTCAATCTGGGAATCACCGCAAAACGGCGTTATATTTAAACTTAAACGGTCTTTAAAAACGAACGGTCTTAACAACCTTAAGAAAGAGTGAAGAAATAGGGTCCCGATATTCCGATACGATTCTGATTAATCGTCCCATCACTAATTAACGCACAACACGTACATAAAGAAATTTCAAGAACATGTTAATATTTTGCCGCCATATTGGTTTTCGCTTTAACTCGATCATCGGTTATGTCGATGCCATTTTTCATACCCCAACGCCGTCGACTTAAGTGGTTTCGACTGTATATAGAAAAAGGGAAGTTAAAAAAGTATAATCAGCAATTTCAATTAAACGAATCAATAATTCCCTGTATTATTGTTTATACAAATTTTTTTCAAAGGAAAGCTTAATAGTCTTCTGAAAAATATATTTATTATTCTTATTATTTATTATAACTTATTTTATTTTATAAAGTGTATAATAAATTTTTTAAATTAAAAATATTGAGTCAGCATGTTTTTACATTTTTTATAAGAGAAATATAGTCGTATGAATTTTTTTTTCTTCATGTATTATCTTTAAATAAATAAATTTTTTTGAGGTTGTATATTATAAAACTCATATCAAGTTATATTCCCTGCAAATATTATAATTTTATATAAGTTTACAGTCAAATCATTGGCGTTTGAAAAAAAGCTTAAAAAGGGGCACACAATGTGGAGGAAAACTCCATGTTAAAAAAAGTGATTGTGAGGTCTTACAAAAAAATTCATAACTTTTGAACCACTTGAGCTAGAACGTTCATCTTTATATTTTTGTTAATCATTTAATGTGGTCTACACATCTATGACATTTTTATATTTAAAAAAAAAAAAATTGAAATTTTCACCCAAGTGCCTACCTGATGTCTATTTGAGGGTAGTTTTAAGTTATCTTTGACTTTGACCTTTGTGTTTAATTTCTAAATTAGAATTAATTGATTTATGAATGTATAATTACTAAATTACTCTTGGTTCTTCTATCCTCTAGTGTTTCAAGGTTTAATGATTTAATAATGGTAATGGTGTTACTCTTGTCAGTTTTGAATATTCTCCAGTAATAAATTTGGCTGCTCTTTTTTGAATTTGTTCTAGCTTATCAATGTTTTCTTTAGTGGATGGGTCCCATATAGAAGATGCATATTCTATTATAGGTCTCACCAGGGTGAGGTAGCATTTTAATTTAATATTATATCTTTATATTTTATTACATTTGTAAAAGTTTGTTTTTATAAAACCTAAGGTTTTGTTTGATTTTTTAAATACTTCCTTGACATGGGAATTCTATGGTAGTTTCTCATTTATTATGACTCCTAAGTTTTTGCATTTTTAGTTTAGGTTTTTGGGTTAGTTCTTTACTAACTTTATTTGTTTCTTTTTCTTTTTTACTCTTAGCAGTTGACACTTTGATGGGTGGAAACGGATACTCCAGTTAGTTTCCCATTTTATTAATTCATCTAAGTCTTGTAAAATTTTGCTTTCTTGTTGTGACTTAATTAGTATATAGATTATATGATCATCAGCAAATAACCTAAATTTTGTTCCTGTTGAGATATTGTTGGGTAAATCATTTATATATATTAAAAGGGGTAAGGGACCTAGCACAGTTCCTTTTGGAAGTCCTGAGTTAACCTTTATTGGTGCAGATTTAGATCCATTAATTCAAACAGTTTGCTTCCTACCCAAAAGGAAGTCTAGAGTACAGAGATGTAAGGACCCTGAGATTCCAAAGTATTTAAGTTTTTTAAGTAAACTAAGGTGGTGAACTTTGTCAAATGCTTTTGAGAAGTCTAGTAATATTGTATCTATTTGATCATTATTGTCTAAGCATTATATTTGTCAAGGTGGTTAACTATTCTTCTATATATTATGTATTCTAGTAATTTACAGGTGATACTAGTAGGTGATACAGGTCTGAAATTACAGGGGTCTGATTTATCACCTTTCTTAAAGAGTGGAGTTACATTGGCTACTTTCCAATCCTAGGGCACTTTGCCCTGGTTTAGAGAGGCTTGAAAAAGAATTACAAAGATTGGGGACAGTTCATTGCTTAGTTCTTTTAATAACCTTGAGGGCAATTCATCTGGGCCAGTAGCTTTGTTTATTTTAAAGTTTTTTTAGGAGTGAATGTATACCTATCTCATCTACCGTTATGTTACCTATTTCTTCCATTTTATTTATATTAATTAAAACTTTCTTGTCGCCTGAGGCAGAAAAGGATGATGCTAAATATGTGTTGAGGATATTAGCTTTTGTCTCATTATCTTTATAGGTTTTATTATTTGAGCCTTTTAGTGTGGCTATATCTGTAGGAACCCATTTTTTTAGATTTGATAAAGGACCATAAGTTTTTATTGTTATCTTTAGCAATTACATTGTTTTTATATTCATTTTGGAGGTTTCAACAAAGTTTTTGTTCCAAGTGTTTAATCTGTAAGTATTTTTTGTGTATCCAATGGTGTCTTAGTCTTAGTCTTACTAAGCCAATTAAAACGAAGTCTCCCTCAGTCCTAGTAATAGATTCAGTTAATATTTTAAATACTAATAACAGTGACATTGGCATCAGATCAGTAAGCACATTCATTCGCCCTGGTCATGATACTTAGATTAAAGAGTTATTTTTTTAAAAAAACAAGTATTCATTAATTATCATAACTTTAGGTTGTGATGATAGGTAGGTGTTCACTTTTTTCAAAAGCCCAAGTAACTTGCGTGAATGTTAATTTATGCGTTCAAATCAGTGTGTCATCCATCCATCCCATCCCTGAGGCGCTACAGCCCATGTTGGGCCTGCCTCACGACCTCCTTCCACTCAGTCCTTATCAACACCTCTCTTCTCCAATATTGGATGCCCAGTTGTTGTAGATCTTTCTCTACATCATCCATCCTTCTAAGCCTAGGTCTTCCCTTGAGCTGTTTTCCTCTGGGGTTTTGGTGGTGTACCCTCTTTACTCCTCTATCATTTGACATTCTTCCTAGGTGTCCTGCCCAGGGCAGTCTGCCCTTTTTTATTTCTGCAACTATTGTTTTATCCTGATATAGACTGTATAGTTCATGTTTGGTTCTTATTCTCCATCTGAACTCATCCTTTGTTAGTCCATATATTTTCCTGAGAACTTTCCACTCCCATGTATTTAACAGCTTTTCTGCAGTTTTCGTTAAGTTCCAAGTTTTACTTGCATGTTACAGCTGGTCTTATGACCGTTTAAAAAGAGTTTTCTTTGTTTACCTTGTAATATTTTTGTTTTTGAGGATTTTTTGTGTGTCAGACAACCAAAAATTGTTATGTGAATGAGTTAAATAATAAGAATGAATAATTAAATTTTAGTTCAATAGAATTATTTATTTTTCACAAAATTTCTCTACATACGCTGTAATGTCAGCCAAACTATTAACGGCTCTTTTTACATTGTTCCCTTTTCCAAAATTAAAATATAAGTTCTAACAATGACGTCATATAATATTTTACTGCGAGAAAAATCACACGCTCTGTTAATCTCGAAACCAAAATGATTATGATTTTTACGTCTATATTTTCAATTTTGATTATGTCCCTTAGGGTTACAGAATGAGTGACCTTTACCTTTATATAATGTATGGCTGTTGCCGTTTAACTTAAAATGATTATTTGTACGAAGTGTCTGCTGCTATGACTATTCGTAGCAGTAGTTTATTATTTTATTACTAGTGTTACGTTTATTTGTATAAATATGCTATATGCTTACAGTTACGACTAAAGCTGTATTTTAATTATGCTAATACTAATACTAAACATTAGTTCTCATAATCAAATTTCATGATTATTAGGAAAAACGATTAATGAATTTTAACTGTAAAAAAACTTGATTGGTATTCATTTAACGACAAACGGTTGTAATTTTAAAAAATCGCAATTTTACAAGAGCTTCCCTAGATGAAGTCATAAGAAGACAGATGATTGATTGTTGTTAATATTGAGATGTGGTTCAAACCCAGTTGGAGACAACTACTACTACTTTTTAAAAAAAAAATGTTATTAAAAAAAACACAATTAGGTAGCTGGTAATTGTAATTTTTGTACTACTTATTCTGAAAAGTGGAGTTGTTGATTAAATATATCTAAATAAATGTAGATTTTAGAAATAATACAAACTCCTGCCTTTAAATAAATATAAACCCATATCTATTAATATCTTATTTTAGGAGTGTATATATGTATGTATAAAGTAAAGGGCTGTCCATAAACGACATCACACGTCGTCATAAAAACTTCGAGCCCCCATGCAATATGATTTGAGTAAATAAGTGAAGTTGTCATAACACCAGTATTCCTATCTTGTGTTACAACTAGTCTGAGCAATAGTTTACCAGCTTATTTTATTACTAGTCAAAGCAATACGAAATAATTTTATTGCTACAACTAATCATAGCAGTAGCCTCAGTGGCCAACTTTTCTGCTTATTCTGAAAAGCGGAGGCGTTAATGAAATATATTTAAATAAATTTAAATTTTAGAACCTATTCACACACTCCTGCCTGTAAGTATGCATTTTTTGTACAGTCGTAACAGCACAAAATAATTTTGTTGTTACAACCAGAGGCCTCACTAGGGTTGGTGTCACCCGGGGCGGTAGCTCATGGTGTCACCCCCTCACGACTTAACTCATAGAACTCCTCCGTGTTTTCCAGTGCAAAATAACGGGAATATACAGAATTTTACATTTTGGTTGTCTCACCCCCCCCCCCTCGTGACGCAGTGATTAAAGTTGTATCTAATACTTTATTCACACAGTTTTAGCTTTTCAACGCATATATTTCAATAGTGTTTTTTGGCCTAGGTACACTGCTGCTAAAATAATGAGCTGATATCACTATATTTAGGCTAAAATGTGTAATTCCTTTGCTAACACTAAACATTAGTACTGAGATAATCAATTTTAATTTAAAAACTGAGATTTTAAGGTAGTGCTAGTGCTGTCCAAATAAATAAATAATAATAAATTGTTATAATTTTTTTTTTAAAAATCTAAATAAATGCCAATATGGTCGTCATTTTTTTCTTCTTCAGTAAAATTTATTAAAAAATATAAATATTTCTTTTAACCATAATTAGCCCTGGTGTTGGCAAACCTGGTAATTGTAATTTTTTTTACAGCTTTTTCTGTTATGCGGATCTGTTGATTAAATATATTTAAATAAATTAAGATTTTAGAATTAACACACAGATAAAAAAAGCCCAGATCTATTAATATCGTATTATATATGCTTATAAAATTTTATGAAGAGTTTTTTTTTCAAAGTGTCTACTGCTAAGACTAGTCATAAAACTGGCCAGTAAACTTCTGCTATGACTTGTCATAGCAATAGCTTACTGGCTAGTGTTGCAACTAATATTTATTTTTTATCATCATCCATGTCTTTACAGATGACTTAAACTTTCAAACTTGTCCATGCTTTTATGAGGGCTGCAAATTATAATTGATTCAAGTGTATAAAAATAAAAGTTTAGTTTTTATTATTATGACATTTTGAAACCAATGAGAAATAATGTCCATGCAAATAAAGAAGGAGCCTGGTCCAAGTTCAAGTGGATCAGGTTTGGCAGGGTAAGTAATAAGCCAATATAAATATCTTTTAATAGATACTGAGATTAAAACTGCTATTGTCAATAAATTTTAACTTAAATATTATATTTTGTATATTATTGCTTGATTTTTTTTAATGCTACTTATTTTTTTTTGAAACCTGTTCAATGATTATTATTATTTGGTATTCTGAATCCTTTTGAACTCTTCTATTGTAGATCACTTGCGTGTGTTAATCTGAATATTTTTAATAAATATTTAACAAAAATTGAATTATTTTTCAACAGATCCTTGACAGATGTGAAGAAAGAGCCTGGCATAACTCCTCAGACCCCAGGGACAGCCAAAGCTCAACTTATTAGTAAGATCAAGATAACACTGATGCAAGCTTGGCGTGACCGATGGACAGAGATACAGTGGGCTATACAGTTGAAAAAGCTAATGGCAGCCTATTGTTCTGAGTCTGTTGACATTGCTGGTAATTTGCATATTAATTTCCATTAAATGACTATGATGTCCTATTTAAATTGGATAATTTTATATTTTGAATGTGTCTGATCAATGTCTGGATTAGGAATTTAATTAATTACTCAGAAAATATTATTAACAATTGTTAGTAGTTTTTATAAATTTTTGTTACATATTCTTATTTAAAATAACAATAGTCAATAATATTATGTTAAGATAAATACTAATGCCTTTGAACTCTGTGCTCTTAAAAATCATCTCCTATTTATTGTTTGTGCATGTTTGAAATTTTTTCAATTTTAACAATGCAAATTATAGTGTCTTGTTTTTGAAAATATTTTGTTTTCTTTCTTTTTTTTTCATTTTAAAAAGAAATTTTGATGCAGCAGGCTCTTATAGGAAGCAGCCCAAACTCACTGATCCTGTCTTATTTGAAACACAGTGTCTTATCTCAGGTAACTAATTAAATTAACTTTTTTAAAAAAAGCATGAACAACTTTCTTTTCTCTAACTGACTTTTTTTCTTAATCAATTTTACCATTTAAATGAGAGGTGAAATTTGTTTTTCTCCAGATGATTCCTTTTAACACCGTCCTGAAGTACATCACAGAGTTTGAAGACTTTTCTCGCCCTTATTGTGTTCTAGCACTTCTCCATCTCGCTGAGATGTTTGGATCAAAAATAAGGTACTACATCACATTAACAGTCCTTCCTTTATAAAGTGCTACGATTAGTAATATTTTCTTGGCTTTCTTTTTTTGTAATGTTCTTATCTTTTATACTGTTGTAAATTATTTGTAAATTATTTATCTTCCACAGTTTTAGCCCCTGCCATGACTCTCCTCTACAACTGGTCCGCACAATGTTAAGTCTCAATCACTGGCTTGTAAAAGCTTTATTTACATGTCTTCAGGTAAGTGTTTAATGATTTTGTTTCACATTCTGTTCAGGAGTGTGATGTTACCAAAACAATTGTTTCAATAAATATAGCAATGAAATAATCCTTTATGGTTCTTCATAATCTACGGAATTTTTTTTTTTTAAGTAATAAATTTTCTAAAAATTAAGTAAAAGTTGAAATAATATAATTTTTTTAAATATTAAATTTTAATGGAAATGTTAAGGCAAATATTTCTATGAGAAATCTATAAAAATAAATTAGGGCAGGAAAAAGGATTCTTCTTTTAATCTATTTACACTAAATAGATCATAAATCAAGCTAAAACGTAACATTCATATATACTGTTGTTAAATTTTTTTAAAAATTGAGATGACATATTTCTTTAATAATCACTATTGAGTAATTGAAAATTTATATTGTTATATTGTCAGTTTACTTTTTGGGAAACTTTTAGTAAAATCCTAATTTTTAAAATTATTTTTTTGGTCAGCGCCTACAAGAAACACGCCAAGGTCAAGTAGCGCCAGAATATTTTGTCATTATGGATAACTCCAGCCGTGCTCTCAACAACATTCTGGAACGTAAAGCAGTTCGCAGTTTAATGCAGATTGCCAGGACAGATAACCCAGGTAAACTTCACTTTCCGAGTCTAAATATTAATTTAAAATCTGAAATTTAAAATTTAATAATGGATATTTTTTTTTTCTCTTTTTCTTAGAAAACTATTTTACTTATTGACTTGTGAAAATGTCAAATTGTTTGTAATTATGCAACTGTTCCTTAAAATGATTGTTGATCTCCTAATAGAAATGAATAGATATGAAATATTTATTTCTGAGATATTCTATGGTCTTTCTGTTTGGTACTTCTCTGTTTGTAATTACCCATGTTAAGTATATGAGAGAGAGGTGTGGGTCCACTCAAAATTCAATAGTAAAAAAAATGTGGTTGTAATATATTTTACATTTGAATTTGTTCTGTTCCCTGTGTTAAACTAACCCAGGTATCTGTACTATAATATATAATATATCTTTGCACCTATCTGCAGATGGCTATAGAGAGTTTGAACAGTGTGAGATGAATGTCAGTGGCACTGTCAACCAGCTTCCACGCAGCGCACTTCTGGATGACACACGGGAGAAGATCAACTTAGCTCTATTCCAGCTCGCCAAGTCAGTTCAATATATTACATACCCCTTCCAATGTTCCCTCTCAGCTGCACGGCCAAGTCAGTTCAATATATTATATACTATATACCCCTTCAAATGTTCCCTCTAAGCTGCACGGCCAAGTCAGTTCAATATATTATATAATCCTTCAAATGTTCCCTCTAAGCTGCACGGCCGAGTCAGTTCAATTTATTGTATACCCCTTCAAATGTTCCCTCTAAGCTGCACGGCCGAGTCAGTTCAATATATTATACACCCCTTCAAATGTTCCCTCTAAGCTGCACGGCCAAGTCAGTTCAATATATTATATAATCCTTTAAATGTTCCCTCTAAGCTGCACGGCCAAGTCAGTTCAATATATTATATAATCCTTCAAATGTTCCCTCTAAGCTGCACGGCCGAGTCAGTTCAATTTATTGTATACCCCTTCAAATGTTCCCTCTAAGCTGCACGCCGAGCAGATATCTATCTCACAGACGTTACACAGTAATTTAGTTTTACTGCGCAGGAAATTGTGTAAAATATTGCACAAAAAATGGATTTGCACACAAGTTTTTTTAACTTTGCTCACTGACCAACGAACCTTAGAGGGAACATTGACCCCTTCCCCCTATTCCTGCTGGTTAAGTCAGTCAAATATATTATACAATATACATTCACGTTTTTTAATGGAATAAACTATTGGCTTCATGTTTAAAACAACTTTTCTCTGTGAAGTTGGTGTATATTTCAGGATTCCTAAAGCTTCCTGCTATTTAGGAAGACCTTGTAATCTCCTGAGAGTATAAAAAAAATATCCCCTATATGCCTAAATCCTGGAAAACTCCTTCTACGTCTCCTTAAATCTCTTAAATTTAATATTTACTGATGGTTGGAGAAAAAAAATTAATGGCTCAGTGTCGTTTGTTTTGTTGTCTATGTACAGCAAGATATCTTTTTTTTGAGGGACTGCCGAATGATCTTAAACCTTTAATAATTAACTGGAAATGTATAAATTAACAGTTGACACCATATTTTGCTTGAAGATTTCGCAGTTATGCAGTTTTTTAAAATGGTTTCTTTTGTTGTCTGTTTCCATTCTGAATATATTTTACAATGTGTGCAACTTCTAATAAAACCTTTTAAACCATTGTAGTACATATAGCTGGCCAAGTTAGACTTTTTGTCCTTTTGATTGTTAGGCTTGGTAACAGCTTTGTTAACAAATTTGTAATCAACATTCTGGTTCCTTCCTTTACAGACTCAATGATACACAGACCAGCATGGAGGCTGTGCTGGACATTGTCCATTCTCCCATTTACCCGACAATCAATGGCCTGGTGACACTGGAAGCCATACTTAACTCCAGCAGTGACATTCAACCTTTTGTGGACCAGGTTCTGGTGGTCTCAAGGCTAATGGTTGGTTGTTGCTTTTTTTAATGTATTATATTTATATTAACCCACCAACTGTGGCATAGAATCATGCTGAAATGTGTAGGCTTTTAAAATTGTTAAATATTTTTGGGTGCCATCTGAAATAGTAAAAAATGCATAAAAATATTGTTACAAAATATTTTACTTTCAAATACCCCTAACATATTTTTTTTTAAAGATTCCATTAAAATACTTATAAAATATGATAGGTATTTGATTTATCTTTCAGAAAACATTTGGTTTTAAAAAGTTTTGAGTACAAATAAATAAATAAATCCCTTATTTTATTAGTGAGAGGCATATTGATTGGTCTCTTTTTGCAAAACTCATTGTTGAGGAACAGGAAAAAAAAGTGTAGTTCCTGTACACTGTTCACTAATGTTTTTGGTTGATTTGGGCTGCCAAACTGTGAAGTTTATTACATTTGCACAAAAATCAGATGCAGCAGTCACTGTAACCCATCAATTCTTATGTGAATGTACAAATGGATCTGGTTTGATGTCAAACTGTGATTCATGACTAGCATTGACATTAGGCACGGGGCCAAGACTCTAGCACTAGCATCGGATTCACTACAACTAGAATCTGAGCTAAGATTATCATGTGGAATAGTAAAATCATCACCGCTATCACTTAGATCTTCACACAAGAAGCTTGGAAATATTTTCTATCTTTTTTTTTTTTTTACCTGTACCCGAAGGTCCAACTGCAGAATTATCCATTTTGACTTGAAAATCAGCCCTAAGAAAATAGTGTTTATAACACGCCGATAAAAAATACTTTTAAAAAAGTTTTAAACTGTAAGCTTGATGCTGAAGAAGATTTAATTAATAAAAGGAAGGGGCTTAGTTTACGATAAAATAGTGGATAGGAAGTTGCTATTTGATCATGATTTTTGTCAGCTGAATTTACTGACACTCACAGTACAAAATGTGCCAAACTGCCGTTTTTTTCAACTGACCTCAGTTCATGGGTTGACTTAGTGATTGTTTTTTTTAAGCAAATTATATCAACTTAAATTTTTGTCTTATAATTTTATTATTTGGTTTATTGAGTTATATTAACTTGTGTGTTTAAAATTTTTTAGCGCATTTTCGAGAAGTCGAAATGCGCTATTGTATCCGTTTTGTCCGTCTGTCCGTCCGTCCGTCTGTCATCACCCTAGATCTCAGCATCCATAAGTCCTAGACCCATGATGTATATATGTTTTTTGTATGTCCTGACCTGCCATTTGTGCATCAACACTCAGTTACTCGATCCGACCTCTTGTAGTGGCAGTAGAGCTCCTGGAAGTATGAAAGTCCTAGACCCATGATGTATATCACAAGAGTTCCTACCACCTCCAACACACAAGAATTCCTACCACCACCAACACACAAGAGTTCCTACCACCGCCAACACACAAGAGTTCCTACCACCACCAACACACAAGAGTTCCTAAAAATTCATAAAAATATGTCTAAAATCTAAACACAATTACTGATAACTACATAATGCTGATATCTAACATAAGTACTGATACATAATACGAAAATGCGCTAACACGTCCTGAGTCCAAAAAGGGACCAGGCTTAACATGATTTTTTTTATTAAGACTTGGTTTTGATTTATTGTTATATAAACTTAAAAGTTTTTTTTTGTTTAAGGAATTATTTCAATTTTAGGTCTTGAGTTTTTTTGACAAGTGAGCTTAAAATGATAAAACTAATGACATTATTGTTACAGAAACTTCCAATGATAAAACTAATGACATTATTGTTACAGAAACTTCCAATGATAAAACTAATGACATTATTGTTACAGAAACTTCCCATGATAAAACTAATGACATTATTGTTACAGAAACTTCCATGATAAAACTAATGACATTATTGTTACATAAACTTCCAATGATTAAACTAATGACATTATTGTTACAGAAACTTCCAATGATTAAACTAATGACATTATTGTTACAGAAACTGCCAATGATAAAACTAATGACATTATTGTTACAGAAACTTCCCATGATAAAACTAATGACATTATTGTTACAGAAACTTCCATGATAAAACTAATGACATTATTGTTACATAAACTTCCAATGATTAAACTAATGACATTATTGTTACAGAAACTTCCAATGATAAAACTAATGACATTGTTACAGAAACTTCCAATGACAAAAGTAATGACATTATTGTTACAGAAACTTCCCATGATAAAACTAATGACATTATTGTTACAGAAACTTCCAATGACAAAAGTAATGACATTATTGTTACAGAAACTTCCAATGATTAAACTACTCACATTATTGTTACAGAAACTTCCAATGATTAAACTACTCACATTATTGTTACAGAAACTTCCAATGATTAAACACTCACATTATTGTTACAGAAACTTCCAATGATTAAACTACTCACATTATTGTTACAGAAACTTCCAATGCCTCAGATGTGTCTGGAAATATTCCGAGCCTGTTTCATGGGCTTTGTGGACACCAACGACTTCTCAGAGGACCTCCAGTGGGCGACCTTCACCTTCCTCAAGGTCCCACACATCCTGACCAGTGTGAAGCAGCAGATGCCCGAGTGGGAGATGGGGAGCCATGTGGAGAAGGGGCTGGAGATGTTGCTAGAGTTCTCTCACCTGCTGGACCAGACAGACATCAAGCAGAAGTCAGTCTTTCTTTGGCAGCACATTTTCCCAACAAATCATTTTCTCTAGGAATTTTCAGTACCTTAATGTTTTCAATTTTTTAGAGGCCAGATCATAAAAAAATTTTTTTATATAAATCATAGATTTTTGTAATCTGCGCAAGGCTGAGTAGGCAATATATTTTTCTACACAAAATTAAAATTCTGAAGTTTTGTATAAACCAATTTTCAAAGTAAAAATTAATTCCTTTAAAAAAAAAACCCTTAAAGTCATATTTAAAAAAAACAACACACATATAAATATTGCTTGCATATGGTAGAAAAATAATAATTATTGTTTATTGTTCCAATAAAATCACATTTACCTTTAATAGTCTCTGTGGTATCATCAACAATTGGGTTTAGCTTGACATCAATTCTTCCCCTCAGCTTTGACATGTTTGGACAGTTTATAACTGAGCTTCACAAGGCCAGCATTATCTCTGAGACTCAAAAATTATCTCTTAGTCAGCGAAGGTTGGTGATTTTTGTGGTTCAACTTAATTTATTGTCACTGTACGATTAGACTCAAATATAGAACTGTGTTAACGTATAAATTGACAAAGTGTTGTAATGCGCGACTAATCGCTATTACCAAAGCGTGGTAAAGCACGCCTCGATAGAACTCTTTAGAAACAAAATTACAGAAAATAAAAACTCTCCAGTGTGGGAAAAAAGGTGTATTTGACTTCCGGCAATGGCAGCCGTTTCCCTCGGTAGTGTTATGCTCGATCCGCAAAGTTTTTTTTTGGTAGTTTTTACGGGTTTTTTTTTTGAAGATGCAATTTCGCTACACTTTATTATAAAAATAATAGTACTAAACTACTGGTAAAATTAGTATTGCACTCAAGACAGTCATGTAGATATGTAAAATAACAATATTTATCCTAAAAGATGGGGGCCGCGGTAGTCGAGTGGCAAGCGCGCTCGACTGCTGTTCCGATGGTCACGAGTTCAAATCCATGGGAAGCCAAGGACTTGTTCCCGGGGCCTAGGGCGTCTCCGAGTTCCACCCAGCTCCAAATAAGTAAAAAGCGGCGGGGTAATGCGTGGAACCCTTAGCCATGGCATGTGAACACTGCATCACTTGCCAAAAAAACAACTGCTGCCTTGCAGATGGTCTTGGCGGACCAAAGGCTATGGAAGCAAATCCAGAAAATATAGCAGGCTGAAGTCGGAGACCACGGGCCAATTGGCGCAAAACTCGTGGCACGCAAAACTCAATATTCAATATTGAGAACGAAGAAGAAGAATCCTAAAAGATGAAGTCAGTATGACTATAATTATAAAAATAAATTTTACGCAATTTTTAAAATTTCATAACCGGAAATCCTTAGGGAATCAGGCGGAAGTTTAACAAAAACCTTATGGGGCTTTAAACGTTATGAGAAAATTACTCTAAGTAAATCTTTGTCACAGCGAGGTGTGGTTGATTCATGAATCAGATCATACCATGTTGAATCTGGTCCCCAAGACTGGTACATACATTCTTTAATTTAATAATATCTTTACCTCTGTCGCTTTAAGTTGTAGTTACATTTTTAATTAACATTCTATGTGAAGAGCTGTGAGGCCAGCTACTTGCTGTGGTACAGCACTATATAAATTATCAAATTATTATTTTTGTTATTATTATTATTACCAACCTTTTCATCAATTATTTAAAAGAGAATGTATTTTTTTAATATAGTGTACTCATCAATTTCAGAGCAGACCAGCGAAGTCGACTACGACCATCGGATATTTCTGGTTCCAATGACGGCAAGAATCTCAGCAGAGTGACCCATGCGGAGGCTACAGTCACGAGTATCCTAAAGGTGGGCTGAAATGAGTTCTTGAACTTTCTGTGTGGTTGTATTAACTTGAGTCCAACAGACATGTTATAGATGATATCATCAAACACCAATAAATAGTTTTATTCACCGGCATCACTCTCTCTGCTTTTTTAGCCGTCACTTTTTACCTGAACAAAAAATGTTTTGAAATGGTTTATTGTTTGTTTTTTTTTAAAGAAACAAAAAAATTTTTAATGCCTTTATTTTATGTTTGTCATGTTGTGAAAAAGGAAAAAAATTGTTTTGGGCTTTTTGTGAGAAGCAGGTTGTGTTAATATTCTAAATTGACAGGGGCAATGCTTTCAGTCAATGTATTTTTTTTTTATAGTTGATTTGTGCTCTGTTTTTGTTTAGGCAATTTTATAAACTTTTTCATTTACTTTTAAGAGTTAACTAGAAAAAAAATTCATTTTTCACCCACTGATTTCTATGTGATTATCAAATTCTCTTTACTTAAAACACATGTTGTGGTTAAGTTTTAAAAAAAAAACAATTTGTGTGTGCATCCAAAATACTTGTGATATTTCATTGAAGACATATTGATACATAAAGTCATAGAGATAAAAGTGTACATATGATAAGCAAACAAACTAGTTCTTCAAACAATGTAAACACAAGACTGTAAAGAAAGCTTGACCACTTTGCCTATGCCATACATTTGATGCTTGTCTGGAGAGCTCTAATTTGGGCAAAACTTACTCTCTCCAGGGAAGTGCCACTCTGGACAGGATGTTAAAGGTGAAATAATCTGTGAAGTATAAGTGATGAATTTGTTTGATGTTGTCACATTCCTGGCTGTTGTCCTTTGTGGCACAGCTACAGGACTGTTTCCTCAAAGCTTGTCATTATAGCACAGCATTTCTACTGCCCCAGTTATGTTGTACTTATAGCACATCATTTGTACTGCTCCAGTTTTGTTGTCATTGAGACACACTTTTGAAGGATTTTTCCCCTTATATTGTCATTTTGGCACAGTATTGCAGTTGTTGCTGTTATGTTAAACCTTATTTTGAACATTTTGAAAGCTACTCATTTTTTTATATCCTAATGTCTGTATTAAACAGCCCATGTTGAAAATTGTCTGCCTCTCAATTAAATTAAATCTTTTTTAAAAATTCTATAATTTATTTTATGTTTTGAAGTGGCTTGTTTAATTAAAAAATGACAATAAATTTGAGTGTATTTTTTTAAAAGATGTATTTCATCTGAAGATTATTTATCTTTTAGTTTTGCTAAAACTATTCCAAAGCAATAATAACAAACTATTATTTCTTGTCATTTGAGAAAAGTGGACAATTTATTTTTTCATTTTGTTTACTGTTTTGGTGTTAGAAAAAATAAAGTGTTGTTAGTCCATTAGTTTCTGAGAACGCAGAAGAAGAAGTCCATTTGTTAATGACTGGGGAAGTCTGTTGTCTTGTTTTCCCTTTCCTGAATGCACATAATTTTTATTTTTTAAAATTATTATTTAGAAACAGCTTGTATACTTATAAATATGCATACGTTTTATAAATGTAAATATATATAAATATGGATGTTACTCTAGTTCAGATTAGACTTTGGACTTGTTCATCTCACTATGATAGATATTTATACTGAGATAGATCCAGTGATTACTCTCTTCACTTATGTGGTCAAACCAGTTTGAGAAATAAAACTTTTAATACACGACACTTCTAATTGTGCACTTGAAGATTGAATCAAAGTTATGACAATTCATGAAGATGTTTATTCAGGAGATAAAGTCAAACATGAGAACTGCTTCTTTATTTTAAAAAAATTCATTGAGGATAATAAAAAAAAAAACTCTTGTAAATATTTACTATAACTGTGGGCTCCTTACATCACAAATGATTTTAAGCAACTCATTTTTGTCATCTCAATTTGTTAGCCATGATCTTCACACATTACTTTGGAATTTTTTGTCCAAGAAAAAATGATCCAGACTTTAAATAGCTATTTATTTGCAATAATAGTTTTCAATGTCTCTTGATACTTATAAAATTCTAAAAAATGTAATGAAAACGCATGATTTTGCTCCCATAAAATAGCCACGTAAATCATATCATACTGATTGATCATATTGTTTCCTTTGAGTGCCTCCTTGCCAGGTTAAAAAGTCCCAAGTGTTGTTAACCTCTAAACACACCTGGGTTTGACTCTCCTGAATGCCATTTTTTATGTCAGTGCTGCGAGGGATGAACATATTTTGTGTATATAGTCTAAGTCATTATTGCATGTTGAGAAGAAAAATAAAGGGGTTGTGATGTGTAAAAGTTTCTGTAATGTAAATTATCCACAATGCATCTCTATATTTAACTTTGTCCAACTATTAAATTATTAGTATACATATTATCATTTTAGTAAAAAAAATTATAAGGGCCGCGATGGTCTAAGTAGTAGCACTTTAGACTGCTGAACGGTGGGAAGAACTCTAGACACGAGTTCAAACCACGTTACTGGCATGGCCCACGGGGCATTGTGCTAGCCACACAATCCCCTGCTCGTTAGTGGTGGCTTAATATAACTTGTGAACGCTACTTCACTTGCCCTAGAGTCCGTCATGGACTGAAAAAGGGGTTATAATTATAAATGAATGAGATTTTTTTCTAAACTTTAATGAGTTTGTTTTTCATTGGCCAAATCAAACAAGGAAACTAGTTTCTTTTTAGATATAAGATAATTGTTGTTCTAGACAAAAGTTAACTACATAATCAGCTAAGTGTTATGAGAAAAAGGTAACAATTATACTGTAATGAAATGAGATGTTAATTATTGTTTTAAAGGCTCAAAGTGAGATTAATTTTAATTCAATATGAGGAAATTTTTTACGATTAACTGACCAGATCTATTTTTAAAAAAGTGGCTGTACATTGGATGTTTATAAGATATATATTTATTATATAATCTTTTGTTCAGAAGGAGGGTCTGTAATATATAAGATAAGATATATTTGTTATATGTCTATTGTATATTCATTATATATTTATATATTATATACCTACTATTTATCTATTATATGTATTATATATCTGTAAGAAACAATCGATGTGACATAACCTTATTTTGTTCTCATCCAATCAGTCGCTTGACTCTGACCCCCAGCGTAACTCGGACTCAATGGTCAAGGTGTTGACCATCATGCTTCAGGGACACAGTTTTGACATCCTGCGACTGGCAGCAGCATGCACTGGAAGGCTGCATGACTTTATGTCCAAACTCATCAGGTAAGAAATGCTCTGTGATTGTGACTTTAGACATATCTTTAACCTTTGTACAGATCTCTGCCAGTTTATGCCCTCCAAAAATGCCCCCCCCCAGCCCAGGTTCCACAACTTTCCTCCCCCACCTCCAAAAACAAATATGAAGGTTATTTCCACATCACAACTCTATGAATGATGACCTGAGACCTAACGCAGCTGCAGGTTTGCAGGGCCCAAGGAAAAGTTCTGCCCTAGATTTTATCAGATGCCCCAAAGCAAGGGAAAATTTTGTAGTTCGTAATGGAAAATAACAGTTGCTGTTATTTCAAAATTTATCAATGTATAAGTATAATTTTTTGTCTCTTATATCATTATAAAATTATTTTTTTATGTACTAAGTTTTTCAACATCAATGTAATTAATGGCTTGATTTTGTTTTTAATTAATCCTCCGGCTGATGTTGTTTGTTTATTAAAAAACTTTGTTAACAGAATCAATGAGCTTGCCTCTCAGACAACAAGTGAGTCCTTGAAGATCCCCAACAGGAGCCAGTTGTTTGATGTGACCTTCCTCATGATCATCAGCATATTCCAGCAGAATGGACTCTCAGTAAGTTGTCATCAAAACAAAAAATATCAACTTTTTACTTAATCTTTATTAAGCTTATATAATGCATTAAACTTTTATAAAAGAAACAACAATTTATTACACACATTTTTAACCCAACCATTTTTTTAGTTATTTTTAATGATTAAGATGCTATCAAATGATTGTTTGCGATTCAATTTTTCTCATGCATGCATCAAAAAGCAATTGTTGATATGCTAATGTGCGGACAATAAAAACAAAACAGTAAAAAGAAAATCTTTTGACTATAAATCCTTTATATTTGAGACATAACTAAAAGTATTATGTTCTATGTAATATGCACTGCATAAACATGTACAAATCAGGAAAATATTAAAGTATGTTCCATGTAATACGCAAGAGCGACAGACTAGCATAAACATTTACATGCTACATAGACATGTGGGACGTGGTGGTCGAGAGGTAGCGCTCTCGACTGTCATACCGATGGTCACGGGTTCGAATCCACACGAAGGTGAGGATTTGTTCTCGCGGCCTGAGGAGTCCCCGAGTCACCCAGCTCCGAATGGGTACCTAACTAGACAATAGTTAGGCGGCTGGGGTAATGCGTGGAACCCCTATAGCCGTGGCCTGTGACCGCTGCATCACTTGCCAACAGATCATCTCTCATGGTCTGTGGACGCAATTATCTTCTGCATAGAAGGAGCGTCTGTATATCTAAGATACTCTTGGTTCTTCTATCCTCTAGTGTTTCAAGGTTTAATGATTTTAATGATTAGACATAATCTAAAAATTCATTAATTTAATTACAGTACATGCGATCGATTTGAAATTTCGATACACAATTTTATTGTTGCCACGAGCCAGCCTGCAAAATTTCAGCTTGATAGAATATGGGGAAGTGGGTTAAAAATTGATCCTAAGTTTTAGTGACAAGCAATGAAGCAAGCAGACGCCACGAGTTAATATAAAGATTTAAAAAGAGAATTATTCAAATGATTATGTCCTGACAAAAAGAGATTTATTCTCATTGGGTGATGTGCTGACTATGGCTGTCAATTTTGTTGAAAAATGCTGCCCGGGTATCTGTCCAAATTTTGAACGAGTACCCGTTTACCCGTTCGAAACATCACGTAATTTCCCCCGTCATGACCGCTATGCAATGCTACCTAGCCACCTTCCATGCACCTCATTTCACACAGTAGCCACACGGCTGACGTCCATAAATGACGTCACGCTATTTTGGCAGAATTTTACCCCCTTCCCCCCACGTCACAAAAACTTAGAACCCCCTTCATTAGGACTTCACAAAGATTTGCAGCCCCATAACAGCCGTACTTCCTTTCTGAAAATGAGCATGTGTCAAATAACTTTATTGTCACTTCAGTTTGCATTTAATGTGAAGTTGAACTCTAAGATCGATACACGCGTAAATCCATGTACAACGTCGTTAAATAAATTGTAAGCAATCAAATATTTAAGTGGAACTTTCATTTAAAGTTTTTTTTATCTCCACAGATAGCCCTGTCTAATAAAGAAAATGAATACTCCCTGGTGGTTCAGTGGGCTAAACGATGGCTCCCTGAAGATGGGAAGTACAAGAACGTCGAGTCCACAGAGGAGCAGGACAAGATTGACTGTATTCTGAATCTGATGCTGAGCAATGCTGAAATAGTTCCATGTGGACAGTAAGGAAACATTCATTCTCATATTCTCAGTGATGTGCCTCTATGACATGAACATTTTTTAGCGCATTTTCGAGAAGTCGAATGCGCTATTGCACCCGTTTTGTCCGTCCGTCTGTCATCACCCTAGATCTCAGCATCCATAAGTCCTAGACCCATGATGTATATATGTTTTTTGTATGTCCTGACCTGCCATTTGTGCATCAACACTCAGTTACTCGATCCGTTAAGAAACCCCGTTAAAACTACCAAAAAACATTGCGAATCGAGAGATAACACTGGCGCAGGCAACGGCCGCCATTGCCGGAAGTCTTAGTATTATCAAAAGTATTAGTTTTTTTTTTGTTGACGTCATTAGAATATGTGTAAAAGTTTAGAGAGTTTTACGTCATCATTTGTGGTGACTTCAATCAAGATCTTAGCGGCCCAGGGGCAGAAATTGAAAACTTTTTCGAAACAAGCTTCAACATTCAACTACTTTCACCAAGATTGGCAACTACGATCTATCAAACAACAATTGACGGAGTATTTGGGCGATTAGCTGATTACAATTTAGAATGTTTCATTTATGAGTCCTATTTCAGTGACCACAAACCACTTGTAGTTAGATTAAAGAGAAAATAAAAAATTTTAAAATGTCAAGAAATGACTTTTAAATAATTTTTTTTCAGGTATATTCATTACACAAGAAAATTCATAAAAATATGTCTAAAATCTAAACACAATTACTGATAACTACATAATGCTGATATCTAACATAAGTACTGATACATAATACGAAAATGCGCTAACACGTCCTGAGTTCCAAAAGGGACCAGGCTTAACATGATTTTTTTATAGTGTTGAGCTACTAACAATTTTAGATAATGTAACGGTTACAATGAATAAAGAAATGTTTTTCATACTTGTTTTTGTTTGGCCTGTTAGGGTCAATGGATGGAAAGAGCTGATCATGTACCTGCCATATGCCCTGCAAGAAGTGCTTTTTGCCCTGGAGCACATGGCCCTTACACTGGACAAGGTCAAGGTAAGTCAAGATAAAGTTGACCCAGATCAAGTTGGCCTCATGCCAAAAAATTACCATTTCTCAAAAGAGTTTTTTTTGTAATGAGTGCTAATCTCTCATCTACTGTGACATCACACAGATTGGTATTGATTGTTCCTCATTATGGGTATGATGTCATGGTCTGCTGCCTTTTGGGAATAATAATGGTCTTTGTCTGACCTAGTGTCCTAATGGTCTTTGTCTGACCTAGTCACCTAATGGTCTTTGTCTGACCTAGTCACCTAATGGTCTTTGTCTGACCTAGTCACCTTATGGTCTTTGTCTGACCTAGTCACCTTATGGTCTTTGTCTGACCTAGTCACTTGTCTTTGTCTGACCTAGTGTCCTAATGGTCTTTGCCTGACCTAGTGACCTAATGGTCTTTGTCTGACCTAGTCACCTAATGGTCTTTGCCTGACCTAGTGTCCTAATGGTCTTTGCCTGACCTAGTGACCTAATGATCTTTGTCTGACCTAGTGACCTAATGGTCTTTGTCTGACCTAGTCACCTAATGGTCTTTGTCTGACCTAGTCACCTTATGGTCTTTGCCTGACCTAGTCACCTTATGGTCTTTGTCTGACCTAG
Organism: Radix auricularia; assembly: GCA_002072015.1. Lineage (NCBI taxonomy): Eukaryota > Metazoa > Mollusca > Gastropoda > Lymnaeidae > Radix > Radix auricularia. The sequence continues at coordinate 672,500 of MUZC01001235.1, read as the reverse complement.
TCACTTAATTGTCTTTGTCTGACCTAGTGTCCTAATGGTCTTTGTCTGACCTAGTCACTTAATTGTCTTTGTCTGACCTAGTGACCTAATGGTATTTCCTGACCTAGTGACCTAATGGTCTTTGCCTGACCTAGAGACCTAATGGTCTTTGTCTGACCTAGTCACCTAATGGTCTTTGTCTGACCTAGTGTCCTAATCGTCTTTGTCTGACCTAGTGTCCTAATGGTCCTTGTCTGACCTAGTCACCTAATGGTCTTTGTCTGACCTAGTCACTTAATTGTCTTTGTCTGACCTAGTGTCCTAATGGTCTTTGTCTGACCTAGTGTCCTAATTGTCTTTGTCTGACCTAGTCACCTAATGATCTTTGACCGACCTAGTGACCTAATGGTCCTTGTCTGACCTACTGTCTACGCCGTTGATGATATCTCTGATGACATATTTGTTCCTCGCCCAATCAGCTGATCATAGATCACATCCGCAAGCAGAACATCAAAAGTCTGATCCTGGTGTGCACCACTTACCTGTGTAACTACATGAACATGGTCGGGGCTGGGGCTAGGGTCAAGCCACTCAAGATGCTGGAGTTCTTCACCGCCTCCCTGGGTATTGATGCGTGAGTCAAACCTGGCCTTTGAGTTTTACCTTATTCAGCAAAAAAAATATTGTATTCTATTTTCTTGTGGGCTACTTTATTCATGGGTTCGGTAGTTTTTTGTTACATCAAATTTTAATGCTGAATAATTTATATAAGAAAAATTTCAGTTTATACTTCCATACAATTTTTTACATTTGAAGTAAATTTATTCATTGTTTTAAAAAATGTTTTTTGTAGTATTTTATCAAGTATCAATTCAGACCAGAAAGGAATGAGTTTCCTATACATCAATTGTAAAAACATTTTTCAAGCTGTAATCTGAATAAATCCTTGATAAATGAGATAATAGATGTACAGAATATTGAAATGACATCCCATGTTGTTGATTGATGCTAGTCTTTCCCACATCAGGAAACTACCCATCCAGGCCATCATCGACAACATCATCTTTGACATTCTACCCGAGGGCCACCCTCAGAGGCCGGCCAGGCGTTACCTCTTGTCCAGCAAAAAACTGACCAGTGAGATAATGAATGAGACACTGAAAGAATCCTTCCACAGGGGCTGGCTGAACATGGCGTCACTGCACACACTGGAACAGTTGCTAGTGCTGAGGGGGCCAGACTGGTTCTGTGGGGAGATGGTGGAGGTAGGTGGTTATGTGGGGAGATGGTGGAGGTGAGGAGGTGGTTATGTGGGGAGATGGTGGAGGTGAGGAGGTGGTTATGTGGGGAGATGGTGGAGGTAGGTGGTTCTGTGGGGGATATGGTGGAGGTAGGTGGTTATGTGGGGAGATGGTGGAGGTAGGTGGTTATGTGGGGAGATGGTGGAGGTAGGTGGTTATGTGGGGAGATGGTGGAGGTAGGTGGTTATGTAAGGAGATGGTGAAGGTAGGTGGTTATGTAAGGAGATGGTGGAGGTAGGTGGTTCTGTGGGGAAATGGTGGAGGTAGGTGGTTATGTGGGGAGATGCTGGAGGTAGATGGTTATGTAAGGAGATGGGGGAGGTAGGTGGTTATGTGGGGAGATGGGAGAGGTAGGTGGTTCTGTGGGGAAATGGTGGAGGTAGGTGGTTATGTGGGGAAATGGTGGAGAGTGGGTGATTTTTGGGGTAATTATTGTGGTATACAATGTTCCCTCTAAGTTAGGTGGGTCTGTGTTCAAAGGAAAAAAATTTGTGTACAAAGTTGTACAACGTCCTTTTCTGTGTGTAATATTGTACTAAATATGCTGCGGAGTAATTTTACACTGCTGCGTGGCATCAGTCTGAAATCTGCGCTGCTGCACAGGTGTGATGCTTATATGTAGCATTGATGGTAGGTAGTTTTAAGTCAAGGTTTCAGCTACACTATTGCACATCAGGAGTTATAGGAAAAACTCATTGAATATTTTTGAGACTAAGTTTCCTATCCAAATATCTTTTTTAAAATCCCTTATACTAACTTCACCATCGTCTCTTTGTTGGTCTGGCGTAAAAACAAAAGTAAAAAATGACCCACTTTCAGTCATGCTATCGAACTGAAATTTTGCACATAGACTCGTGTCACCTAACAATGCATTGTATCAAAATTTCAGATCGATCAAATGTACTGTAATTAAATTAATGCACTTTAAGTTTATCTCTATATAAATGTATGGTAGCCGTCTGTTGTTGCTGACATCCACGTGTTTGCTGGAGTTCAGTCCAACCATCGGTGAGCACACCCCCACCCCTTACGTTTCCCTATTTGACAGCAAGAGAGTTAAATCATTTTCAGGCAGTAAATTTTTTTGCGTGGTGCATATTATTTTGAATATAATCAATACTTTTAGTTCTGTCTCATATATAAGGGATTTATAGTCAAAAATTTGTTTTTACGGGTTGTTTTTTTTCTAACTGTCTTCACTGATTTATCCTCATATGCCTAATTATAACCTCCCTTTATTCCAATTGTCTCCCCTCTGTACAGCACCTGTTAAAACAGAACCACACTGATGATGCCTCATATGCCAAATTATAACCTCCCTCTATTCCAATAATTGTCTCCCCTCTGTAAAGCACCTGTTAAAACAGAACCACACTGATGATGCCTCATATGCCAAATTATAACCTCCCTCTATTCCAATTGTCTCCCCTCTGTACAGCACTTGTTAAAACAGAACCACACTGATGATGCCTCATATGCCAAATTATTACCTCCCTCTATTCCAATTGTCTCCCCTCTGTACAGCACCTGTTAAAACAGAACCACACTGATGATGCCTCATATGCCAAATTATTACCTCCCTCTATTCCAATTGTCTCCCCTCTATACAGTACCTGTTAAAACAGAACCACACTGATGATGCCTCATATGCCAAATTATAACTTCCCTCTATTCCAATTGTCTCCCCTCTATACAGCACCTGTTAAAACAGAACCACACTGATGATGCCTCACAGTCTCTGAGTCTAGCCTTCGCCATTATGCACATGGACCTGGAGCGTATGACCATCAGCCTGCTGAGGCGTGTGCTGCCCAGACTCCTGTCAACGCCACAGACCAACCTGCTGACTGACCCACGGGGCTACTGCCTGGCCAAGCTGTGTGTGCTGTGCATCACAGCTACTCACATGTCCAAGATTGGTCAGAAAGGTCTGGGTCAAATCTTTCTTTATAACTGTCTTTTAGTGTCTTTTTGTGATAACTTTTGAACATCAGAACGCAATGAGCCAGGATAGTGTTAGTACCATATGATAGCACATTCATTCATTCAAAGCTTTAATTTTAAAGTGTATGCACTGGGATCCTTCCATATACATCTTACATAATGGGGGTGAGACTGCAATCAGGCTTATAAATTAGTAAATGGAAAACATGTATTTTTGTAGACAGGGTATGAGTTAGCCTGACAGGACGTAACAAAACGGCGAACGCTTCGGCAAAGAGCATTCCTCAACGAACAAATAATACACAAATAAAACGAATATCAAGAAATGAAAAATAAAAACTTAGCTGCAGTGAAATCCGAAGAGTCAATGAAAGCAATAGAAGGATGAGAGTAGTTAACCTTATTAAAACTAACCTAATGTATCTGACAAAGTAAATATTATTATATTATGAATGAAGTTATTTTATCCGCAGAGCCGTATGTCAGAAGACTACACAAGCGTACAGTCCTTGAACTTGATTATGATGAGGTAAACCACCTGTTGTGTTTTCACGGCGCTTGAATTTAGGCACATTGTAAAAACGATTATTAGCCATGTGCTATGGCTTTGTAGGCACTAATTACCCATAACTATCGGTTTGGAAAGAGACATTAATTACCTGTAACCATATGCTTGGAAAGAGGCATTAATTGCCTGTAACCATATGTTTGGAAAGAGGCATTAATTGCCTGTAACCATATGCTTGGAAAGAGGCATTAATTGCCTGTAACCATATGTTTGGAAAGAGACATTAATTGCCTGTAACTATAAGCTTGGAAAGAGGCATTAATTGCCTGTAACTATAAGCTTGGAAAGAGGCATTAATTACCTGTAACTATAGGCTTGTAAAGAGACATTAATTACCAATAACTATAAGCATACTGATATGTGTATTGTGGTTAGTTAGTGTGAAAATATCAATTAGCCTAAAATATCAAATCTAAAACAGTGCCGTAGCTAGGGGAGGGGAGAGGGGCTCCAAATTTGAAAGTCCCCCCTGGGCCCCCACCTCAATGATTGTTTAAATAGATCTCTTTGCCTTAATTATTTCTCACCCCTGGTTATGCCTCTTTGTTGCCAGGATGTGGAAGACTCCGAGGCTTCACCTGCTAAACTCCGTAAACTTTCCGAGCCACAGCTGAGCCTCAGTCTGGAGGACTTCAATTTAGGTAATGAGTTAATGAGGGATCCTATGGTCTCACCTGATTATACCAACTGGGGACCTGTGTTGATGATTAAAAGTGTTTACCCATCAACAGCAATAATATTCATCTTTTATATTTCTGCATTCATCATTGTATTCAACTTTTTTTCATCATTGTATTCATCATTGTATTCATATTTGTATTCATTATTGTATTCATTATTGTATTCATAATTGGATTCATCATTGTATTCATACTTATTATCAGAAGCCTATCATCTATTGATCATCAAACAATTAATTCCTCATTCCTACAGCTGCCCTGGCTGACAAAGAAGATGGGGAAGTGTTGCCAACATTTGATGTCAAGGAACCACTGGATAAAGCATTAGGTAAGATTAATACTAATATAAAGCATTAGGTAAGATTAATACTAATATAAAGCATTAGGTAAGATTAATACTAATATACAGCATTAGGTAATATTAATACTAATAAATAATATAAAAGCCCAGGTCACTCACTGGATGTGGAACGCTGAGGAGCGATGTACGACAGTCTACAGCAGTTAGTTGAAAAATCGTGTGGTGATTAGCGCTGTAAAAATATTTAATATGATGACGTCATTGTTTGGTGTGCATCAGTGCGCAAAATACAACCCCTATTATTAAATAACCCCTATTATTAAATACTTTGCGTACATTTCAGAAAGTTTAATATTTCGTATTTATCAAAAAAGGACAAGTTAGTTGGGCTTTTGAAAAAGGTTGGCGCCCTAAAAAAAGTGGGCGCCGCAGGCGCCACGGCGCCCCGGCACAATCTAGTAGTTCCATATAAAGCATTAGGTAAGACTAATAATAATAGTTCCATATATTTGGAAAGATTTCCATATTTTCTTAATATCACAACATATTTTTTAGCTAAATGAAGTAAAGAGTTATAAAGTTTTATTTAAGTTTTACTAGATTCCCCTGTGACACAAATTTTAGAAAATGTTTTATTGCACACATTTCAAAAATCTACTGCCCAAATGTAATCATGGGTTGTTCACTACCTCAAACAAAGTTAATTTTAGCTATAAAAAAATCAAATAACTTGGTCCTCACTTGCCCTTTGTTTTCTTCTCACCAGTGAATTTGTTCCTGATGATGAACACCATCCTGATGAATCGAACCCTGACCCCAAGGACGTGGTTCATCGTCTCCTTCATACAAGAGGCCATCAAGTGTGGTGGGACCCACTCAAGGTTTATATTTCAGTTCATGCCCCAAAACATGGTAAGTGGATATTGTAGACGCCAGTAGGAATAACTTTCCTATGTGTCTACCAGTGTTCCCTTTAAGATGTTCCCAACTGATTTCTGACAGGAAATTTTGTCAAATATTGCACAAAAAAATGGATGCTGTTTTTTTTTTATACTAGGCCCACGGACGAGCAGGCCTTAGAGGGAACATTGTCAAACCAAAGTTGAATTAATTTTTCTTAAATGTGATTTTATTTATTTGGTATATAAATAATAAACAATCAATTTTGGTGTAAAATTATCTAAGCTATTAATAGCTGTTGTGTATTTTTACTAAATTGTTATAGCTTTAAAATAGATTTGGATGAGTTTATTTTTTTTTAGCCTTTATACTATGAATTCACTTTTAGAAAAATAATTCAAACAACTTTTATAATTATTTCAGAAGAGTTCTCCAAGTTTTAAATGTTAATGCTAATAATTATTATAATAAATTGAAGCTTTGAGTTTTAAATGGTGGCCTTCTCATAAACATCACTCTTAATTTCACAGTTGAACCAGATGATGCGTTCCCTACCAGGCGTATTTACAGATGAGCACATACTCAGGATATGTGACCTCTCCACTGTGTCTGGTAGAAAAATAGCAGCCAAGGCCATCTGTAACAACGCACAGATGTCCGAACTCAATCTCTTCGACTGATGCAAATGTAGTTATTGTGTGATTGGCTGGTGAGAATGAGAGCATTCTATTGGCTGGTGAGAATGAGAGCGTTCTATTGGCTGGTGAGAATGAGAGCATTCTATTGGCTGGTGAGAATGAGAGCGTTCTATTGGCTGGTGAGAATGAGAGCGTTCTATTGGCTGGTGAGAATAAGAGCATTCTATTGGCCAGTGCTTCGCTTTAAAATGTTACCTTGCTGTTATCTTTTTAATGGAAGATTTTCAAAGCCTATACTCAACGGAAATTGCAGGTAGCTTGGAGTGGTGTTTGGGCCTTGAATGGATTTTCCCACACACGCTTTTAAGGGGAATGTCCTAGAGGAAATAGCTTGGGGCAAATTAATATTTTCTTAAATTGAGTTTGGGTGACTTTATCTTTTGTTGGACCTAGATTGTATAGATCAAACAGCAGGATTATTGGAAACTAATGCGTGACCAACAGTGGATTTATATATAGTGCTCACTTGGCACTTAATCACTTAAGGACTGTATTATATTTTTAATATCCAGTATCCCTATTCCATGGCTCAATCAGAGACAGGCCCTGCGTTTCTTACAAGATATTGAATTGTCAGACTTTGAAAGTCAATATAAAGAGCCATTTGCTGTTATTTTTAATTGTGGAAATGAGTTTAGCATGAGTAAATTAATTATAAATATTGTGAACTTGTCTTTATCTTGTAACGTTCAATTCAATTAAAATAAAACCTTGTCATGTTCGTGATGTGTTGGAGTATTCTGTTACTAGCATTCCTAAAACATCTTCAAAAACTAATTCCTGCATGCAGTCAATGAATTTGATTTATTTTAAGTAAAAAATCTGGCCAAAAATAAAATGTTCAAACTTGATTTGACAAAAAGTAATTTTAATATTTTTATATATTGCATGGCTTGAATTTAATTTTCAACATGAACAGTTGATCAGAATTATGTTAATAAAAAGTTGTTGATACATTAATGTTAGTAGTTAGTACAACCATAAATTATGTATAGGTTACAACACTACAAAAAATACATCTTACACTCAAAGCTACAAAATAAATATGTATAATATAATTTTGTCAGGCAAATTGAATGTATAATGTATCAATTAACCAAAACTAAACCACGTGTTCATTAAACAATTGGTCCAAAACATATTGAGTCATAAAATGATGTAAAGAATCACAGAATTCCTGGGTGAAGACGTTATCGGTAACAAGAAAATAGTGCAGTAATGTGACTGGGGGGGGGGGACCAAACATTCGTTCTCACAACTGTTGCATCAGAGCAACGTTTAATTTGCATAACTGTTTTCTTTAAAACCCTACAAGGATTTAAAATTGGCGCAAATGTAAAGAAAGGCTAACAGCAAGTTTGGGAAATGGTCTTTTTATAAATAGTTTTTTTCTGTCAAATTCATTCAAATATTGTATAACTTTGGCCTATATAATGTTCAAGAAATATCACAGTTGAACTTAATGTCACAAAAGACAGTCCTGAATTTACAACCAACAATGATTGAGATGATATGTCAATAAGTGAAATAAGTCAAAGTTTTGTTTTGTAAAGAAGAAACTATCACACAGTCAATGGAATGGAGGCATCACATTTGAGCTAATAAAACTAAAGAAAAAGAAATGGCAGTGGACACAGTCACACCTGAAATAAACATTGTGTCAAAACAAGAGAGGAATTCTCAACAAGTGCTTCCATTGAGAACACCTCCCCAGCCATCTCAGACACCTATTTACATAATTATATAAATATAAACTACAGTAAAATGAAACCTCTAAAGGATAATAAAACAAAAGGTGAAATAATGAGTGAAACATTTCCCCAGATGCCAGTAACATTCTCTTGTTGGCAAATAACAGCTTGGGGGCGGACGATGTTTTATGAAACTGACTCTTCATCGTCATCCCTGCGGCGCTTGGAGGGCACTAGTCCACCAATCAGCCCATTGGCAGTGGTGAAGAGGTTGATGGGGGAGGAGCCATCTGTAATAAGGGTTGACTTGAGCCCCAGGGCTTGGAGCATCCGAACCTGTCGGAACGTAAACATTGTGAAATGTTACCAGATACAACAGTCAAGACATAAATTAAACATTTCTTCTAATGATAAACGTAGCTCATGTGTACCATACTGTCAATGTAGTTGTTAGGATATGAATGTTGATTGAATGCATTATTACTTGTATGGATGTTATTTTTATTTAAAGCAATGTGAGCCCAGTTTCTACCTGGGGTACAGTGCTATATAAATCATCAATTTATTATTATAATCTCATCTAATGTAACTAACATTAAATTGATTTCTGTGTTACACAGCATGAACTCACCCATGGCTCCACCTATGCTGGGATCACTTACCTGGTTATCGGGCCCAGCGGTGGCCATGGCCAGTATGGTATTGGCCCCAATAGAGGAAACCATCTCCTTGAACTTCGTGATTTCAATGTTGGAGAGCTGCTCCGCTTTCTCCAGCTCCATCTTGTTCTGTTCGGCGACGTATTTCAGTTCTGCTTCACGGGCTTTGGTCAGTCGGTCCAACTCTGACTCCTGCAAGAGAAAAGCATTGAAAAAAATGTCAACAAATGTATTTAACTAACAACCCTTTTTAAGCATATATTAAACATGAATAAGTGAGCTGAATGTCATTTACCCATAAAACATTTTTTAAAAAAAATTAACATGCTAGAAAAAAGATTTTCATTATGAGACTTAATTTTGAACAAAATTCATTTCTAACTTGGCCTTAAAAAGTGAGAAAATTTATAAAGTATAAACAATGTAATTTTAATCTAATAAAATAAAGAGATAATTTAATTCAAGAACATATGCAAGAGTCTCTATTGTTATTATGTAGAACCTGGGCTAAAAGTTTAGGACAAATGTTAGCACATATGCAAGAGTCTCTATTGGGTGAATTAGTTATTTTGAAGAACCTGGGATTAAAAGTTTAGGACAAAAGTTGGAGAAAGAGATGAGAAACTTACCGCCTCGATTTTAGTGGCTTGAGCCTTGAGCCTGGCTTGCTCTACGGCAGCCTCGCCCTCAATCCTCGAGGCCTCTGCCCTACTCTGAGCCTCAGCCTTAGCCTGCCCCGTGCTCTCAACTGCTGCACTGTTGGCCTGCAGCTCCAGGAGCTCTTTACGAGCCTTCTCAGCCTCTGCCTCGTCTGTGATCTTTTGACGCTCCAGGCGACCTTTGGCCTCCTGCTCAAGACGCTGGGCTTCGTGTCTGAAAATGGAATCCAGATTTTAGAAATCCCCATTAAGTCCTCAATTGTTAGATCAAATCCCCATTAAGTCCTCAATTGTTAGATCAAATCCCCATTAAGTCCTCAATTGTTAGAAAAAATCCCCATTAAATCCTCAATTATTAGAAAAAATCCCCATTAAGTCCTCAATTGTTAGAAAAAATCCCCATTAAGTCCTCAATTGTTAGAAAAAATCCCCATTAAATCCTCAATTGTTAGAAAAAAATCCCCATTAAGTCCTCAATTGTTAGATCAAATCCCCTTCCCTCTCCACCCACCAATAAATTATCTTATAGTGAATTAGGTTAAATACCATTAAAAAGTGTTAGTGATCCTACCTGGCAGCTGCCTCCTGAGAGTTTGTGGTTATCTCAATGGCCAGCTGCACTGACTTCTGGAGGGCGTCCCGGGTCCGCTGATCGACTGGCTCCACTGACTGAATATCTATGCTGGTGAACACCAGGTTGTTTTGGGGGAAGAGGAATTTTTCCTTGACCTTCCCGTTGGCGTCCATGCCAAACACAGATGCCCTGATGATTTTGGCCGAGTTCTGTAGGGGCAACAGAATTCAGGGTTTATTTTTTAAATCTTTGTACAATACTTAATGCTTCTTACAGTATTTGAACAACAGTTTTAATGAAGTGTCATTCTGAAAAATTTCATTTTTATAATTATTCGCGTGTCCTCGCCAATGTTCACTCTAAGGTTCATTGGTCTGTGTACAATGTACAAAATAAAAACTGCAAGGTCATTCTAAAATGCCACACGGTGTTGGCCAGATATCTGCACAGCTGCGCAGCTTAAAGGGAACATTGGTACTAAGAAGTTTTAAACTTGTTCAAACACAGGAGTCTAACTAATCTCACCTTGTGGAAGTCATCAAACTGAACCTGAGCTACAGCCCCACGCACACGTGATGCAATGGCCTTACAAGAATCACCAGTGAAGTCTGGAACACTGAAAAGCTTGGCTGCTTCCTGAGGGGACTTATCTCCTACTTCAAAGTGCCTAAAACAAAGTAAAATTTACAACCAAATTTTGTAGAAACTAATAGATTTTTTTACAAATTTTTTTTTTTTTTAAAATTGCCCTTAAATTCTTCTGAAAGTAAATTCCGGGTAGGTAGAGTTTGATAAACAAAATTTTAAATTCATACTCACCAATTATAAGAGAGCTGAAGGGACAATCTGGCATGATCTGCTGTCTCTACAATGACAATGTCTGTGCAGAAATCTGGCCCCAGAAGCAAGCACAGAGATTTGATGACATTGGGTTTCTTGGGCTTCCCCCCTGAGAGACTCAGCTGTGTGAACTGTTCATCTGGTCCTAACATGACCAGTTCTGGTCCAAATATGACCCTGAGGGAAGAAAGTATTCAAACAACTTTCTTCAATCACATGCAAGGTGCCAGATAATTTTAATGAAATCCATAGCAGTTTGACTTTTTAAGAAAATCTTAAAATGTATAGTTTTTAGCAGTAGAGTTGCATTTTTATTTTAAAAGGAAAGTAAAAGAAGAATCTGCTAAATTGAAAATAAATGCAGATGTAATACTTCAAAAAAATCTTAATTATTGAACCCATGACCTACCTCTTTATAGACTTACTCTTTACAGACCTACAATTTTATTTAATAATTTCATAAAATAAATGTGAATTATTGAGCTCCATGACCTACCTGGCTTTTTTCTCTTTGTAATCATAAATTTGAACTGCTGCATTGTGGGGTACACGGAAGGATACCACGCGAGTTTTGTCCCTGGTCTTTGTGCTCTCAGACTTTTTCTCACTGCGCTCTGCCAGGTGGTCGACAGACAGGAGACTTTCAACAGCCGGGGGCAGCTCCTTGGACCACAGCTCTTCATCCTGATTCAGCATGTAGGTCTCACCCTGGATAGCTCTGACCTGAACATGTGGTATGGTAGATGAAAGTTTGTTCAACAAAAAAAGTGTGTTTGGGGGGGGGGGGGATGGCCTGTTCTAATATGATAGAGTAAAAAAAGAGGCTGGGGGGGGATGAAATAATTTTGAATTGTAAATTCTTATTTGCAATATTTTCTATTTTTAAAAAATTTTAAAGTTGCCAGGCATGACCCCTACACAGTAATACACCCAAGTTGATGGCAGGGTGTGGAGGAGGAGGAGACGAGAGGCCTGTATTTAATACAATGTTGCCATGAGTAAGTAAAATCGTTTTTTTTCTCTTTTGAGTATTATTATGTAGGAAATTTAAATGTTTTATCACAAAGTACAAAGAAAGTACAAAGAAACATTAATAAATTCTAGTGTCTTATTTAATCAATTTTTTAAAATGAAAACAAAATTTCTATGAAAAGTTTGCACCATGTCTGTTTGATGAGTAGATGAATATTCATGCAAATTAGGACTTTGATTTTAAATATACATCATGGGGAAAAAAAATATTTTGCCGATGCATTAAAAAAAATTAAATTTTGTTTTGAGCTTTTTCAATTGCTCACCTTTCCTGTCTTGATATCTCTGACATAGATGCCTTCATTCTCATCCAAGGGAATAGCCTGTCTCTTCATGACAACTTCCACTTCTACAGGGGGAACATACTCCTTGGGACCTCTTATCATCCATCGATCCCCGGGTAGTCGTTCAGTGTCCTGGGAAAAAAACATGTGATCTCAATAAAAAATACTTTTCCTATAGAGAGGCAGACTAGCCGTATTTATTTACAAGGGCAATAAACCTGTAAATTGTCTGTAAGGTTCTCACTGTCTCCATTTCCAACAGTAATTCTGGGATTTTAAAAAACATCCCTCCTCTTAAAAAAAAAATTATTTTATAAAATATGTCCTTTAAATTGTTTTGTTGCTACATGCATTTGTTTTGACCACTGCTTGAACAATGGATACAAAAAAAAGTTAGTGGGAAAATAAAAAGATATCACACTAACAATGCAATTATTTTTTATTTCACGTTCAACGTAACAACACAAAAAAAAAGTAATCTAGTGAATGCTCCATAAACAGGCAAAAACTCACCAGCAAGCTGAAATATTTTTTTAAAAAAAGATGCCATTGGTGTCACCTACCCCATCCATGAATGATTCAATGGCACGGAGGATGAGTCCTTCATCTTCACCGAGAATATAAACATTTTGAATTCCCTTTTCCAACTTCTCGCCGGGCATCAAGAAAAAAGTTTTGTCTCCCTGCAAAAAAAAAAAATTGAAACATCAGCTTAATTTTCTTTAGGAATTGTTAAGTTGGAGGCTGGATAGCGAAGTCAATAGTGCAATCGCCTTTCCCAAGCTGAGGTGCGTGGGAACTAGACCATGTTAAGCCACAATAAAAATGTTGAAGAATGACCATATGGGCGCCATCAAGTCTACCAAGCCCAGAGAAAGTTCAAATGTAAACATTAGAACCCCCTACAACCATGATTTTATGGGAGACAAACAAGAAAGCTGTTAAGGGCACAAATTTAGAATGATACAACACAAAATGAAACATGCCCCAAAAATATCAAATGATGTGGACATTATGGAAACTGAAAGGAAGGTCATCAAAAATAATGTGTTTTTTTTTTTAACAGATGCGTTATGCAAGGAAATACATTAGTAAATGGGAGATAAATGTAGTTAATTTACCTTCACCAGCTTCTTCTGGCCCAACTGTGGTCTCCCCTTGGCATCAACTGGATCAAGTATAACACAGTATTGACGGTTGTTGAGTGTTGTGATGTTGACAACACCCACCACCTAAAACAACACATATTCTACATTACAGAAGGCCAATTGGAAAACTGAGGGGGAAAAAATGTTGCCTAAAATTGTAAATATCATGTATCTGATAGCATTTACTTGTTTATGCTTCGTCTTGTTTACTTATTTGTTCATGCTTCGTCTTGTTTATTTATTTGTTTATGCTTCGTCTTGTTTACTTATTTGTTTCTGTTTATGCTCCGTCTCGTTTACTTATTTGTTTATGCTTCATCTTGTTTACTTATTTGTTTATGCTTCATCTTGTTTACTTATTTGTTTATGCTTCATCTTTTTTTACCGATTTGTTTATGCTTCATCTTGTTTACTAATTCTTTTTATAAGAGAGGACAAATGTATGGAGTGTATTATAAATTTTAAATTTCTAATAGTTACTTCTTCGTAAACATTGGGTATGTGTGTCTCAGTGTCCTTCAGGGTGATCAGCCACTCCTCTCCATTCTTTCTCACAATGCCAAAGTCATCTTTGAACGTCCTCAGGGAGCGTACATGCAGAGCATTCTGTATGGTGAGAAATGAGAGCATGACATGTTATAAAAAAGTGAGTAGGTAAAGTGTTACAAAAGTGAAGTTAATCTACAAAATTAAACTAAACACAGCTTCAAAATTTTTATTGTTAATGTATTTTTTAAATTTCTGAATCAATCACCTATTTTTTTTTCAAATTTCAAGACATCAATGTGAGCCACATACCTTCTCAGTAAGGACATATGCGTCCACAATGTTCACAACCTCCTCGTATGCTCCAGGCAGGTAGGCCCCGGTTTTCTTGACCAACCACTCTTCCCCCGTAACACGGGGATTATTTTGCCTGTCAATGCACTCCTTACGAGCCCGCAGCCTGATGGCTTGATTGGGTTTGATGATGGTGGCCTTGAGAGTCTCCTCTACAACAGTCTCCTTCCGCGGGATGTATGTGCCTGGTCAGGGACAAAAATGTAAGTCAATATATGTACGATAGTAAGTAGATGAAATTTTTCAAATACTGAAGTTAATTTGTAATTTTCTACCTAGTAGCTTAATTTTTAAAAAAAATAAAAAAATTGTACACTCAATTATTTAAGTAAAGTTATTAGATTCATAAAATCTCTAATAGAAATTAAAAATGAAATACCAATCATGGGATATTGAGCAATAATGTTAAAAATCAAGCTCAGTATCTTAAGTACTTAAAATTTATCAAATCAACAAAGTCATAAAATATATTTTTTAAAATGTTTATAAAATGCATAATGCCACACCCAAAGCACATGCAGTATAAAAATGATGCCATATGTAAGCAATGAATAATATGAGCAGAGAATTCTTAAGCCCCATCATTCCTATTACAATCTTGAGTTTAAACCAAGATCAATTGTTTGAGTGCCACGTAGGTTGAGACCCACATAGATGTCTGTGTTAGCGTCCGTATCTTTAAATTTCTGGGATGCAGCAAAGCTAAATTTACTCAATGGCTATGTACCTGCTGAGTATTCTGATGGCCTGTGTCTAGTTGGTGGTCGCAAAATTTGAAGATAAAGTGTTCTCAAATGTATTGCAATCAACACACTTAAGGTTAAAGTCGTAAGAGATATAATTATATTTATAGTCATCTTCGCCGCCCCACTATGTCTGCCGTTCCACGTGGATTTATTATAGTTGTCTTGATATTCAGTATTCCATAAATAAATGCATAGAGTCCAAGAACCAACACAAAGAATTTTAAATGCTGTGATGTTGCTAATTATTCCTTTCAAGAAATTTTCCATGCTGATCTTCATTCTGTGAGTGGAAATATTGCAGCTGTAAAGATGAAATAATTTTTTGGTGAACTGGATATGATGAGAATTAGGCCTTTGTGTTTTGTAGCCGTGCCTACCTGGTCCCTCAAAGAGCCACTCATCTCCGGCTGTTCTTTTAGTGTCACCATCATCAAAGTCAAGGACAGCACGAATCCTCAAGGCTGCATTGGCTGGCACCACTTTAAGTGCTGTTACAGGCTGAGAGTTAAACAATGGAATAGCTTTACAAAAACTTGTTATACATGCAGCTACATATTTTATTACTATATCTAATACATACTATCAAATGACCAAGAAATACTTGTGACAATTTGTAACCCCCTCATTTCATCCTCAAGGTAATTAGGCTGTGGGTTAAATAAAATTTAATTAGGTCCAAAGCATTTTAAAGCTAAAACTTAGCTCCTTTAAATATCTGCTGAGAAGTTTTTTTTGTTAAAAAAAAAAATATTTTTCATGTGGTCTAAAATGACTTGTGAGAGTTGTACGTAAACATTTTTAAAAATAGATGTGCCATTTTTATTTATTTTACTGTCTATTCTCACCAATTTGTGTATTGCTTACCCTCTGTGTGCATGCATGACAACATATCGGTGGTGTTTATTTATTGACAGATTTATTTTTTTAATCACAGACATTTAAAGCTACTTTTCATTTGATGATCTTAATCTATTTTTTTTTAAATTTATGCATATAAAATTTTGTGACAAAAAAAAAATTAAATCTTTCAAATGCATGAGTACATCATTCTACATCATTACCAGTTTGAGAACTTCTCCAGGGTAGAGTGGAAATGGATCTTGAGTAAGTCTGATTTCTTGATCTGCATGCTGAAGTTTTATCTGGCCAAGGTTATCAATGATTATGTTCCCATCTTTGTCACGAGTCACTGGGTTCTCTATGACACAGTAATGGCGAGGAGGAACTACCACCATTTTCTCTGGGCCTAGAGTAACTCTTTAATGCAAAAACAAAGTTATTAAATACATTTTTGGCAACAAGAAAACAAATAGAAAAAACAATTACAAATTACTTTTTTTATTCCAATTATTTTACAAAGGGGCACATGGGAAGCTTAATTCATCACATTATCTTCTCCCAATTTAAAAAAACACAAAAATAAAACAACCTAAGCAACATGCAAATGAGATATGATTTTCCGAGTGAATATCCTAAGACAAACCTTTCATTGTCCTGTCTGATATAAGTTTGAGGACCTGTCTCAATCTTTGTGACATTTGTATTTTGATCCAGGACATGGATGTAGTAATAAGGTGGAATCCGAAAGATAGCATTATCTTCTTTTCCTTTGGTAGCCATTTTTAATATCTCAGTGGTTTAAGAAGGTTCAGATCTGAGAAAAAGAAAAAGAGATCTTGTTTATGAAATTAGCCACATTAACCCATGGGATGTAGTAAAAAATTGGGAATGATTTCAATATACAGTAATTCAAATTCTGCGTGATCCACCCACCCGCCGATCGCAAATTTATTGGACTTAAGTCAAGAGCCAGATGTTGTGGAGCAGTTTTAAATCAGCTGGCCTTCTATTTTTACTCTTACAGCGGTAGATTTGACCAAACCAAAGTAGGTTCACCACAGCCTGACAAATAATAATATTTATGATTCAGTTCAATATAATAAACTTTGCTGGTACTATCACTAATGTCTAATCTCAGTCACACTCACGACACTAATTTTTTCCAGAGGCGTTACTAGGTTTGATGTCATCCAAGGCGGTAGTTAATGGTGTCACTCCCTCATGACTTAGTCCTTAGAACTCCTCCGAGTTTTCCAGTGCCAAACAACAGGAACATATAGAATTTTACATTTTGGTGTCACCCCCCTGATAGTGTCACCTGGGACAGACTGCCCCCCCCCTAGTGACGCCACTGATTTTTTCAACTAAAGAATTTAGTTTTGCTCTTAAGTCAGTGGGGAAGAAACAAAGTCAAGAATTTTAAGTTTAAGTCAAGTCTTAAAAAGTTAAATGGAGACTTAAGAAATTATAATTTAAAAGACTTACTTCCTAATACTAGGCACTAGATTACCATGTCTACAGTCTACAGCTACACATTATAATTCATTTTAGAAAACTTAGTACTACTAATTACTGAGTTCTCCAGAGCTGCATCAAAATTGTAAACTCAATTTGTGTGTACTTTTCTTTAGGCATAGGTCATAGGACTTTTTACTTTAAAGTAAAGTTATTTTGGGTATGCATTTCATTTGCATTACTAATTACTAATCTTTTTTCTTACTTATACTTATACTTATAACGTATTACTGTATTACTAATACTACTAAAACTAATAGTAATAGTAGATGACAAACTAGGTTGCCTACTATGTAACCACGAATCTGTTTAAGAAATTATAATATAATTTATAGAGTTAATTAATATAGGCCTAATCTTTGAATTTGAGTGAATTAACTTCCTGACTAGAAAGTAAAAAAAAAAAAACCAAAAAAACTGGCACTGGGCACTGTTCAGCACTTCAATAAATGATTGCTTGTATTAAAATCTATAACATTTTTTAAAAATAAATAATACTTAATAATAGTAATAGTATAGCATAGTATAGCAATTGTCAATTGCAGTAACAGTAACTGTTACAGTAATCAGTAAAGTCAGTCAGTAACTTGTAACAGTTAATATGAGTTAAGCATATAATTTCAATTTCATTTATGCAGAACTATCATTAAATTTAAGCCGGTTAACCCACCGCATTAATCTTGTTGCAATAAAATTTAGAGTATTTGATCACCCACAGTACCAATTGAAAATTAGCACAGGCTCGACTAGAAATGTTTTACTATTTATAGTAACTTAGTGATCAAGGATAACTAAGCTACCAAAAGTAGAACGATAATTGACAGGAAGAAAAAAAATGAAAAGAAAAAAAGTCCAAAAATATGTTATTATTATTTTAAATTTAAAAAAATTAACTTCAACTAATATAATTATTGACTATCGTTAATATTCTTTTCTCAAATTAAAAAAAAGTTAGTATTTCATAATAATTAAATAAAAAATCAAAGATACCACTGATTCAAAGAATATATGAAGTATAAATAATTTAATTTTTAATTCATAAACTTGAAGGAAGAAAGAGTGGCAGTGACAGTGGTGGGGAAAGGGGGGGGGGGTCCAAAAAGCGAAATTAAGTCTAAGTGGACATGGTCATTTGTAACCAGGTTGCCGGTGAAAAAACGTAAACGGTATTAACACCGAATAAATATCTCATATTCATATTAATAGCATGTGCTGAATTTTCAATGCAATTGGTATAATAGCTCATTTTTAAGGCCATTATTAAAGAATAACAAGAAATTTTGTCATCCTTCAAAGGCTGTGTGACGGATAAATAGAAAAAAGGCTATAGATACGTCGACTGAAGCAATAGAACAGAAAGTGTATAAGTACGTTGACCTTGTGTCATGTGACTAAATTACCGCAACAATTAAGATCCCCTAAGCCTTTTTTTTTCATTCCACATCCGAATTCCGGACGGGAAGAACGAGGATTTCTATGTTTTTCTTGAATACGGAATAAGAAATGTGTATTTATCCCTACATCTGAGGCTTGTATAAGATTCTTTTTGAGTTGAATTTCCTATTTATAACACAAACTTTCACATATTTAAATGACAATAAGGGATTTAAAGCATTCTAATTTTCAAATAAGAAATAAGGCTTTTATGGGGCGGGAGTGGGGGCAAAGATTTATAAATCATATAATTTTATATTATTTGTTACAGACACGCCTCAAATTCAGAAGATTACTGTGTCCACCCCGTATCCATATTTTTTTGTTTGGGGGGGGGGGGGGGGTTAACATTTTTGTGACGACGCCTGGTGCCTTGGCCAAAACCATTGGTTGATGCTGATGGTTGAATTTAGTTTACACAAGTTATAAGTTAAATGACGTCACGCACTGAGAGGATGGTCACACTTGTGTGGCCGAGTTTGATTAAAAAAGGTGATCACATCAAAACAGTGGTGTAGCTAGAGCTTTTGCCGCCCGGGGCGGTCTCCAATATGCCGCCCTTTTAGGGGTTGCCCATTAATGACGTCACGCATCGGGAGAGGGGGCAGTCACACATTTGACGTTATTTAAAACACGCTACTTAAAAAAAGTTCCACATGATTACCGACACTTTATTCAATGACATTTTACGTGGTTTTAACCGTGTTACGATATTAGAGTTCAGCCTTAAACTAAAAACATATTTAAATGATCACAAAAGAAAAATTATTTTAAAAATCTCATTTTTGTATGGGGGAGGGGGGATCTTTGTACGTCATATTAAGGAAAGGGTCTAAGTTTTCGTTTCGTAACGCCGTGTGACGAGGGGGCAGGGGGTGAAAAATCAGCCGAAATCACGTGACGTCATTTATGGATGGCCCCTTAAGTCAATCATATTATGGTTTTTATAAATTAATAAACATGAATAAATAATTGTAATTGAAACGAAGTACATTGTAAAAGGTGGGGAACCATTTTACCATTACATGCCCTATTTATGTAAGCAGTAATAAAAGACGCCGCATAAGCTGACATACCTATAAATACACATTATCAAAATACAAAATAATTGTTTTGAATGCCATAAGAAAGTTATAGGGGTCGCAGATATTCCAAATTTAAACCCAAAAAAACATTATCAATTAATGTGCTTTTCTTAAAATTTATAAATAAATGATTTTTTTTTATATAATCAAGAAATGGTATATATCAGAATGTAAACATATATTTTATTATTTATAGATTTACTTACTTACCCAACTTACGTAGTCGAAAAATTGTGTATTATGAAATAAAAATTTAAATTGTTTGTAATATCTTGTTCTATGGACAATATTGCAAGATTTTGTAGTCTTAAATCACTTATTGTGGCGCAAATATATTTTTCTTTTCAACTTCAGTTTTGAGAAGCTCCTTTCACATCTAGATACACTGATAGCTAGCGAATTTTTTTAAAAGCAAAATTACAATTTTGGATACAGAATTTTCCAATCTACCTATACTTTTGCATATATTTAAATAGACTCCGTTTTTCTAACATAATGCCTCTTATTGTGGTGTAGAGTGTAGGTACAACCAGGGCTAATCTTAGGCTCCTGCAACCTATGCGGTCGCAGTGGGCCCCGCGCTTTCATAGGCCCAACCTATTTTAATTTTTACTTATTTTCCCTATTAATACCTTATCCCTACCCAAACTGGGTCCCACCCAATCCTTTTCGCATACTAAGCTGCATAGGGCCCCGCAATGGCTAAGACGGTCCCGTGTTCTGCCATAAAAACCTGGATCCTTTCTCTTTCAATCTCGAACAATTCTTTATCAATTTAAATAAAGAAATTTATTTGGTGTTCAAATTCTTCTTTGAATAGACTAGATGGTATTATACACGAATACTTTCTTGCAAGGACATGTAATTCATCACCGCGTTCTTTTATTTTCTTTTATAATTATTACATCTATTGATAAAAAACATTTCTCGTTGTACTACTTGCTCTAAAGATAGAACCATGTCTTCTGAATTTTCCCCACTCATATTTTGTCTATTTCTACCTGGGTGTTCAGTTACAATCCCTAACTCTCTGTAACATCGTTCGGTAATAGCACATATTTTTGTTCCATGAAATGGGTTTGCATAGTTTTCAATAATTTAAAAAAGATGGGTTCCCATAAATTGAGATACCATAGAAAAGATAACGATTGCATTGAACTGAGTAAAATCCCAGCATCTAATGTCGGTTTACTAGTTACTTCAGATTCAGATGTCAATTTTTCAAAGACGCTTGAAATTTTTAAGTATGTCTTTTTCGGAATTATTTATGTTATTTGGTTTTTATTAACGGAGAAATGAATAACAGTTAATTTTAAATGAATAACATTATTTTAATGAAAAACACAAGCTTTATGTACTACTTTGATGCAAAAAAAAATTATTAAAAAAAATTAATTTAATTTTTAATAAGTTACCTTGTAATAATTTTATGAAACCTGAAACAGTAATATAATTTAATACATGCAAGTTAAACACAATATTCGAACCACCATGTAATGTTAGCGCAAAATTCACATGCAAAAACTGTCATGGTGATATTAATATTACATATTTTCGTACCAGCGGTAATATTGTTGTTATATGTGCAGTTTTCTTATAAAAGCGCCATCTGTGACGTATACCGCTAGATTTTCCAAACAAATCGTTACCTACGTTGAGTGATTTTAAATTTTTTTAACGGTTTTGCTTTAGTTACAGCAACCATTATGTAATAAAACAAATGTTGCACGAATCCGTTAATTAAAACCAAAATTAAGTTTCATTTTGTTTCACCATGGTTTCCCCCCTTCAAAAGAAAAGGGGCGGTTTTCGGAAATGGCCATTTTTTATAATGCCCATAAGTGCCGCCCTTTGAATGAGTGCCGCCCGGGGCGGACCGCCCCCGCCGCCCCCCTAGCTACGCCACTGCATCAAAACCCGTATTTTGAAATGAAAGTTCCACTAACATATTTGAGTGCTTACATTTGTTTAATGACGCTTGCTATGGCTTCTCGCGTGTTACCATATTAAAGTTCATCCTTAAAAACGTAATACATACCTGTACCTAAATATAAAAAATGAGATTTGAAACATGCTTATTTCAATAGTAAATATGTTTTTTAAGGGTGGGTGTCGCTAAGCTTTGCGACGTCATATTGGAGGCTAAGTTTTTGTGATGACTGGTGACAAACGGGTAAGGGGGAAATTGGCCAAAATTGCGTGACGTTATTTATGGACGGCCCCTAACCCTGAATTATGGGTTATTGAATTATCACTTGTTGATTTTTTCCCCCAATCCTTTATGCTTCCACAAATAACTAATGATTTCTTATTCCCTTCTTCTGTCTAATGAGGGGCCGTCCATAAAGTATGTCACACTATTTTTGACCATTTTTAACTCTCCCCTGTCACAAACTGTCACAAATCTCGGACCCCCACCCCCCTAAAATACGCCACACTTTCGTACAGAAAATATATTTTATAATCAAAATAATTAAAATTTAACATAAAACTTCGTGACGTCACACATGGCCGGACACCCCCTCTCCCCTGTCACACTTTCTTATACCCCCTGCCCCCTCCCCCCTCTGGAGCGTGACGTACTTTATGGACGGCCCCTAACTAATCCAGCTTCTGAACTTTCTGTCAGACAGAAACTATTCTGTCTCTATTAAATTGCTTATTGTCCTACTGAAAGTTACATCGCAGCAAAGTTATTGTTTTTAAATATTATTATTTCATTTTTTTGGCTATATGGTTGCTTAAAATGATTTTTTGTTATCCCTCTATGATTCTTCATTTCAATGTTATCAAC
>MUZC01001235.1:636746-649806 GCA_002072015.1 Radix auricularia | reverse complement strand
TTTTGTTTTTTACGTAGATCTACAAATTTATCCATTTAAAAGTAATGAATCGAAAATGTTCACTTTATAATAACCTGTTTTATATGGACAATGATAAAATAAAACACAATCTCTTTTTACTTAATAAACAATAACAATAACGAAATTTTAAACTCATTGACATTATATATACTTATATTTAAAAATATCACCTAACAATATTATAATTTCTTAAATTTAATTAAATTAAATACTTCAGTTATGGTCATTTTGTTAGAAAAGTGCCCTAAAAAGGCACAAAATTTTAGGAAAACAACTTAGTGAAAAAAGTAATTATGAGGTCTTAAGAAAATCATAAATTTTGAATCACTTGAAATAAGAATATGTATTACTTTTATATTTTTAAAATTAATTTGAAATCGTCATCCAAGTGCCTAAACTTAAATACGCGATTTAACTTATTGTTATTGCTATTGCCTTAAAATAACTAAATAGTACAAAACAAGTCAATTGCATGTTTTTATTACTTCCCTTGAAATTTTCAGTTTAATGCCGTCATAATCTTTATTTTTAGCTCTAACAAATTATCGATTAATTAATCGGTAATTTTTCAAAAGTTAACGATTAAATTAAATTTAATCGATAACAGCCCTAATTATTTTTATTTGGTCTATTTTGACCAAGATTCCACTCGAATAAAATACATTAAAAAAAAAACAACGAATTAATTA
The DNA here is from genome assembly GCA_002072015.1 of Radix auricularia. Classification (NCBI taxonomy): domain Eukaryota; kingdom Metazoa; phylum Mollusca; class Gastropoda; family Lymnaeidae; genus Radix; species Radix auricularia. The sequence continues at coordinate 649,096 of MUZC01001235.1, read as the reverse complement.
ATGCAAAAATTAATGAAATAAAATTTATTTAGTTATAACAATAATAAAGAAATTTCAAAATGAATTTTATTGCGTTCTATGCTTTAAATTTTTAACGCGTGTTCTTGAATTTTATAGACTTTCAATGTATACCTTCGAGCAGAGCTGTTCATGACTTTTATAGTGACTAAAAACTTTGTAGCCCAAATCCAAGGCACTATCAGACCCAAAACGATTACTCTGAAAAAGTAAACTATTTAATGAAATGCATACATTTTTCCGTTGGCAACTTTCGTATAAGTGGGACGTGGTGGTCGAGAGGTAGCGCTCTCGACCGTCATACCGATGGTCACGGGTTCGAATCCACACGAAGGTGAGGATTTGTTCTCGCGGCCTGAGGAGTCCCCGAGTCACCCAGCTCCAAATGGGTACCTAACTAGACAATAGTTAGGCGGCTGGGGTAATGCGTGGAACCCCTAAAAGCCGTGGCCTGTGACCGCTGCATCACTTGCCAACAGATCATCTCTCATGGTCTGTGGACGCAATTATCTTCTGCATAGAAGGAGCGTCTGTAGATCTAAGATAAGATAAGATAAGTCACATCTCATTGTTGATAGTGTGTCGTAGCTAAAAGTTTGGCGGCGAAGTTCCATAAGTCTCCTTGGTACTTATATATTTATTTTGGAGATATCATTGTATAGTGGGCTTTCATATTATTTTATTATTGTATATAATAGTGGTATAGTTTAGGTAAGGGTAAAAATAATTAAGTATACTGCTCGATCTGCCACAACGCAACAAAAGTCATTGCCCTTGGTTTAGTGGTTGTGGGGGGGGGGGGGGGTTACGTTGTCAGTAGTTGTCACAAATTAGAAGTCATGCACCTTTGCCCCCGGAAGAAGACATTCTTTCCTATACCAAAGAGCGGCAACTCTCGACGTCTGCAATTAAATTTTCTGTGTTTTTTAGTTTACGAGATAAGTACGGACTTGTAGATTCAATGCATTTTAATTTTAATGCAATTTCATTTCGTGAGGGGGGAGGATAATAAGTTTAACGTATATTTTTCAAAAGATAAATGGTTGACTTATATATCTGTTGCTGCAAAAGAAGTAAAATGGCATGTTCTGGTAACCACAAACCAAGTAAACAGGCTCGGGCAAAACTAGATTCATTTGTTGTGGCGTTAACAAAAAAAGGCATTAAACTCTTGGCACTCGATTTTGACAAGACTATTATTGACATACACTCAGGAGGCATGTGGAATGAAGGCCTTGACAAACTTGTATCTCATGTCAGACCTTGTATGAAGGATTTGATGGATGCAGCATCACACAAAGGTCTTTTTGTTGCAATTGTAACATTTCACAGACAGGAATGGATAATAAAAGAAGTTCTCTTAAAGGTTCTTCCAAAAAAGTAAGATGATAATTTTTATCTATAAATATAAATTAGTTTAAAACTTTCAAACACTGTTTTTTTCATTCTAAATAATATTGTTTTACTAGTTATTTTGTAAACAGTTTAAAATTAAAGTTATATTTACATGTCTTAACTTAGCAATGAGAGTATGAGCTCTTACAGTCATAGTCATAGCATGAGTGAAAAAAGGCTATTAATAATTAATAAATAGATTAATATATCAGAGTCAAGTATCAATAAAGATTTTATGTAAAGTTAAAAGCTATGAATCATGAATATGATTGATTCATTGATTATCCTTTAAAAAACCCTTTTGAAATTTAAACTGCTAATCAAATTGTTAAATTAAACACTTTAAAAATTGGAAAAGGGTGTGGTGTACATTTTGAAGTCTATTTGCCATGCAGTATATAAAAACATCAATTAGGCTTATTTCCTCCTTTATTTTTGTAAATACAAAACCCAAATAATACAAAATAAAATAATAATTTTCATTGTCATGGAGTCTTCTCTCTTAAAAGGTGGCCCTCCTTTTAATATGGGATAAATTACAATGCCTATGGCCAGCTGCAACATTCAATAAAATAGTTCACAGTTTCTGACTTCCACATTGCTAAAGAATGAATACACCTTACATTATCTGATTGCCTGTTTTTCAGGGTGGCAAATAAAATATACATTCAAGCAAATACAACAGATTTTATGCAGAAGCAGCGCTCATCCAGTGTGGGTGCAAGTGAACCTTGTGATGCAGCTGCAAACCCTTCTGCAGCAGTTAAAGTTTTCATGCCAGAACTGAATGGCAAGCAAGCACACATTGAAGCTGTTGTTGCTGCCATTTATCATGATCACAACGTGACACTAAAGAAGAATGAAATCATTCTCATGGATGATGATATTAATAATGTCCGCATTGCCAGCTACCATGGCCATTATGCATTTCAGGTTCAGCAAAATGTTGACTACAACTCATTTGAAAGTTTTGAGACGATGCTTCTTTTGTGAATATTATCATGGGATGGTTTAAGAATTTTTTTTAAAGAGTGCACTGTATGCTATGGCGTATAATTGAATTATCTCTTGAATTAACTAATTTACTTAAATACAAAATAATATGGGAGGAAACTACCCACAAATTTTAAAATTATTTGATCTCACACGCAGTCATGAGTCATATAGTTAAAAACAAAGGATCAAACATGTGCACCGAGATATTTTTCAGAGATATAAAAAAAAAATTACAAGAAGAAGAAAAAAAGAGCAAATTAAAGTTATCTAGTTACTGGGAGGAATGCACTGGGACTAAGTAAATGAGAAAACTTATTTTACAAAATATGCCCTAACTGTGTTTCATATTTTAGAATGCTGCCTTTATTATTTTCTAAAATCAAATGAAATAAAAGGCTAAATTTAATTTGAAAATTAACCAAGGAGTTACGTGCTAACCTCTTGTCTATTTCCTTTTGATGTTTAGAAAAAGATCTTTTCAAAAAGTATTTTGTTTATGAGTTCTTTTTTTTCTAAGTTTATAATTATTTTTACAGGACTTTCTTTCAATTCTACTTTTAAAAATATGTTTTTTTTGCTTGTTTAAATTTTTAAAATGTATTGCTTATTTTAATTTTTAAACTGTAATAATATATTACACAGATGTTATTTTTTCAACATTTATGTTTAAAACATGTGCTTCTTCTTTACATTTAATTTTCTATTATAATTTGAGTTATTTAATGCAGCAAATACAATTCCAAAATGAGCCTCAAAACTATGCATAAAACCTGTTAGGATATTTATAATTTATAGTTTAAATAAGTTTTAAGTTAAGTACCAAAGTAAATAAGATAATTTTCTCAAGAGCTTTCACACAGAAAAGATTCATCTCTGTTAAATTTGTCCAGGGTTAGGGGCAGTCTTTAAAGTATGTCACACTATTTTTGACCATTTTTAACTCCCCCCTCCCCCTGTCACAAACTGTCACTGTCACAAATCTCGGACACCCCCCCCCCTAATGTATGTCACACTTTCGTACAAAAATATTTTTTTTAATTAACACAATAATTTAAATTTAACATAAAACACTGTGATGTCACACATGGCCTGACACCCTCTTCCGCCCCTTCACAAACTGTCACACTTTCTTACACCCCCTCCCCCCTCTGGAGCGTGACGTACTTTATGGACGGCCCCTTAGGACAAAAAAATTTAGAAAAAAATGTACATACACTATATTTTGATATTATTATTAAGTCCTGTATTTATTTGTATAATAGTTGTGATGTTTTCAAATGTCAAGGAGAAATGCTAAGGTTCAGATTTTGGACTGTAGAAATAGTGTTGTGATCAGTCAAGTTGTGTGTTCAGTGAAGTCTTTACCAGCGACAAGGTAATTGTCAGTGCAAGTAGTTTTTAATAACAATTTTAAAAAAAAAATGTCTGTAAAGATAACAAACATTTACATTTATTGAATAGATTATAGCCGGGAGAATTTATGTATGGAGAGTAAATATTCTAAATAGAACTAATATGATAGCTATGTAAGAAACAAGAATATGTCTTAGCAATTGTAGTTATTTCTTTGTCAACTTTTGACAGAATGTGCATGAAATTGAAATGTCACCTGTTCTCCAATCTTTTATTAGCATTTTTTTGTGTAATGCTTAAAACCAACCTAGTGTTGTGTTAAATTTGAAACCCAGACCAGTAAATCCTTGTACATTTTCTAATACATTTTTTTAAACATAGCTGTTATAATTGTTATAATTGAAGTGATTTGTGGAGATTTCAACTTAAGTCATTTAAAAGAAAATGTGACATGTTATTCACTTGTCACAGATTCTTTAATCAAATCTGATTTAGACAGTATTTTAATCTGCTGTCATAGAGTTGTTTAAAAAATCTGAACTGGCCTTAGGTTGTGTTCCAAGTTGTGAGTACCAAAAGTTGTGTATACTAATTTTGAGTATAATGTTGTTAGTAACAAGCTATATTTTCAGAAAGTTTTGTTCTAAAGTTGTGAATAGCAATTTGAGCTTTCAAATAGTTGTGTCTTATGTTGTGAGAATCAAATTTTTGCTCTTACAAAAACTTTTCTTCTGATGTTGTGAACAGCCTACAGTACTTTCATTAAGTCATGGCAATCATATATTACTGTCATGTTGCTTTATTAAAAAATATTAATCATGCATGACTTGGTTAGGTGTATCTGAAATAAATCTTGCGAATATTTACATGCCCAACATATGGTGATGCTTGCTTAGTTATTGTTTGTTCTGTGTTTGTCTTGGCTCCCTCCCTGTCCCCCCCTCTTTCCTCTTTCCCCTTTTCTATGCAAAGTTTTGTGCAACTGTGGACATTCTTCCATAGAGTGGCACAATAAATCAATTTATCTTTGTTGGGTGTCCTCATATCAAGCAGGGTCATGGCAGTTACCCTTTCCAACTTTCATGTGCCTCTCCCTCCCCTACCTTTTCTCCCCGCTCACTCCTAAAGAATTGTAAAAAAAATATCATCAAATGGTATTTTTATTTCAACTTTTTAGTCTCCCAGGCTTCTGACTTAATAAAACAGCAATTTTTCCCTTTCCTCAAACTTTTACTTGTATCTCTTAAGGATGTTGTCTTACTTCAGACTTCAAATATTAAAGAACTCAGTAGCCTTCTGTTGAAATCCCACAAAATTTATTTTAAGATCTCTGTTTTAATGATTCTAGAGCCATTCGGTGTAGTGATGTTTCTGTTTGTATCTATATTCTTAAAGCTGCACCAAAAAATCAACTGTTATTTAATATAGAGTCTGAGGCCGAGACCCAGGCATGTAAAGAAATCTAACAGTGGTCGATTTTAAAAACAATTACCTCAAAATAACGTTTTGTCACCTAGTTCATACCTCACACATATAAGTTATAACAATTGCTATCATTATATTTTATTTATATTAAATTGGACCTTTTCATAAGTAATACAAGTAGAATAGTCAACAGTATTATAAACCAGAGGCTTGCATATTGTATTAAATATTAATTTACAGAATATTATGTGAGATTTTTTTAAAAATTGTTTTTTATCCACGGCTTTTAAATCTCTATGTAGAATTTATGTAATGGACAAAAGACATTATGCCAAGATATTTGCTTACAGGATGAACAAGTGAGAGACTGAAAAAGAAGCCTTTTCTTCCCTTACAATTACAATCAATTTTTTAAATATTATTTTCTTGTATGATTTCTTAATTGTTCATGCATCCCAAGGATGCTAGCACAATATTTTTTTCATGAGATTTGCTTTTACTGTTACTTACATAAAACAGCTGTTCTTTAAAAAAAAAAAAACTTAATGAAAAAGTAGGGGAGGTAATGCTTGTTTAATTGGTGGGTATCTAAAAAAATTTTAAAATTGTTGTTCACAATTTGGGTGCACCAGGATTTTTTTAATTATTTTTTTTTAGCTCTTTAGCACTTGCGGGAAGGAGGGGAAAATTATTTTTTTAAAAATTAACTGGAACATAACATCAAAAAGCATTTTTCCCCCTTACTTTTAAAAACATATATTACTATTATTAAAGAGTTAGTTCTCTTTGCCTTATTGTTCTGTTAACTATAGTCAGTAAAGTTGCTTTTGTTATGAGGTAATACTTTCTTTCACAAATTTTGTTGTCATTTCTGTCGTGCTCCTGTAAAATGAGGTGGACATTAAGATCCGCTGACCTGTACTGGCATCATTGTAATATTTTGTTAACATGTTATCATTATGACTATGACTGTCTAGTGATGTTCTCAAGTCATATAAATGCTTTTACTCGTAAATATACTTTGATATAAGCAGGTAGTTTAATGTGTCTGGCAGGTAGATCAGTGGGTCTGGCAGGTAGATCAGTGGGTCTGGCAGGTAGATCAGTGGATCTGGCAGGTAGATCAGTGGGTCTGGCAGGTAGATCAATGTGCCTGGCAGGTAGATCAATGGGTCTGTTTTTTTTGTTTTTTTTAGTTGTAAGCTGTTGTGACATTTTGTGCATTAAATTTCTAATTCCTTGTTATCGATTGTGTCATCACTGCTGCCTGTTTTTTTATCCAGTGTGGTATCATTAAACATCGAAGTAGACTGATAGTTGATAGTTTTATAAAATATCTTACATTTTATTTTTAGCAGTCCTACAATAAGTTTAAAGCTGGTCAAAGTAACTGAGGTATTCAAAGTAACTAAATGACTTACTCAGAGTGACTAAATGAATTACTCAAAGTAAGTGCTACAACACCCCCAAGAGGTGTTGGGACTGTTGTTTTTAATGCCTCTTGGCAGATGACATTTTAAATATTAACTGTGTTCAAGGAATCATGTGTTTTTATTTTCTAACACTTTTAACTAATGGGAAGATTTCTGAGCTTTAACTTTAAGAGTCGGTGTTGCCAAGATCATCATGACCATCAGCAGTGAGTCCCTGGGCTAATATGTCAAATGGTGTCTATGAACAGTGAACTGTTCCTTGTAGATTTCAGCCACTTCATGCCCAGGTCTTTGTGTCTGGCTTTAATCTGGTCTCATTGCTGGCTGTAACAACATTGTTGTTCATTTTCTGTTATCAGTTCTTCACATTGTACATCACTGTTCCTACTCATCATGTTGATTTAATGTTGTTGATTATTCCATGTCAAAAGCTTCCCTCCAACTACTGAGAGGGTAACAAACGAGTTAGGTCTGCGTAACTTATTTGTCTGTCGGGCCGCTTTCACACTTGTAGGCGTGTATTACTGACACATTCCGGCTCACATTAAAACACATAAGTCCTTTATAACATAATAAACTTTAATCCAATACTAGAACTTATATTCAGATAACCAATGAGATCAGTTGACCATCTTACACACTTCTCAACTCCTATTGCATTCTGGGATTCATCCCTCACGGGATCTCTCTCTACCAATCATATATCAAATACTATCATGTGACATTCTACTTTCCCATCTCAACCAATGAGATGAAACCACCCCTCCCCATCCAATCATCACTACTATCAAGATGAAACCACCAGTCCCCATCCAATCATCACTACTATCAAGATGAAACCACCCCTCCCCATCCAATCGTCACTACTATCAAGATGAAACCACCAGTCCCCATCCAATCATCACTACTATCAAGATGAAACCACCCCTCCCCATCCAATCATCACCACCATCAAGACAAAACCACCCCTCCTCACCAACACTCATCAATTTTAAATTGTCAACACTCCACAATGGCAGAATTTTTGTTAAAATCCCAGACAGCTAATCAACCCAGGTTGGGGGGCGGGGGTGACCGTTGGCTGATGAGATATTTTTGCTTTTGGTCCCTTCCCAAGTTTGGCATATACATCTTGATGACAGGGTTGAATGTTGAGAAACATGACTAACCATTGTTTGTATAAAGTTGTTTACATGAAGAGACCAAATCTAGTGGTGCTAGGACAGACGTCTGTTGTAACTAAACATGTGTTTGAGATAATCATCTGAGAGAGAGAGAGAATAAAAATATCTCAGTGTGTCACATTACATGTATTGAACTGCTTGAAACTGGTAGAAAAAATATCTCAGTGTGTCACATTACATGTATTGAACTGCTTGAAACTGGTAGAAAAAATATCTCAGTGTGTCACATTACATGTATTGAACTGCTTGAAACTGGTAGAAAAAATGGACTTGGTTCATACCCTTAAATATACACTGCGTTCTTGGCTGTGGCATAGCCTCTGGGAAATCAGCTTGTAACACTAATCAGTCCACAGGAGATATCATAACCATACCTGTAATTATAACAAAGAAGATATGCTTTATGTTTGGTGGTAGGAGATTAGTTGCTAGGGTACCAGAGCTTTCTGGGATAACCGATGACCCTTAGACATATATGTTATCACTATAAAAAAAATATTTCTCTTTGTCTGTGATGTTAATTTATTATTAATTTTCTTCTTATTTTCAAATTGTTTACTCTCTCTCTCTCTCTCTCTCTCTCTCTCTCTCACTCTCTCGCTCCCTCTTTCTCTCTCTCTCTCTCTCTCTTTCCCTCTCTCTCCTTGTTCTTCTAGCTTTTTAAAAATGTATTAATTTGATCTTAATTGTAAAAAAAAAACGACAAAACTGTTGTTTTTTCCTTTGCTTCCCCGTCCTTCATACAATTTTTGTGTGTATAGGCAAACTTGTAAACATTTTTGTGTGTATAGCTATTGTTAAACTGACCTGTAAACATTTTTGTGTGTATAGCTATTGTTATTGTTAGGCTGACCTGCAAACATTTGTGTGTGAATAGCGATTGTTATTGTTAGGCCGACCTGTATACATATATGTGTATAGCTATTGTCCATGTTAAACTGACCCCGGTACCTAGTCCAGCTGCCAATGTTGTTTTACATTTATAAGTCTGGTTTGGTGGGGGAGGGGGGCGGGTCGTTCATGATTAAAAATATTGTTTTGTTTTTGTTTCATCAACATATCCTGGTTGGAATATGAAATAAAATTTAAAAAAAGAAAGCATTGTGTGTCCTGTATTTTATTTGTTGATTACATAACGTTTCATTTGAAGGAGACAACAAAATTAGCGGCTCCCCTATACCAATGAAGTTTTCAATGCGGCCCTCCGATGAAAAAGTTTGCCCACCCCATAAATAACGACACAAGATTTTTGCCGATTTGTACCCCCACCCACCCAACTTGTCACAAAGAACTTAGACCCCCATCCAATATCATGTCACAAAGCTTTGATCCCCCTCCAGTGGCGTCACTAACTAGGGGGTGCAGTGGGAGCGGGCCGCCCCGGGTGACACCAGACAGTAAAATTCTATATATTCCCGTTATTTGGCACTGGAAAACTCGGAGGAGTTCTATGGGTTAAAAATCGTGAGGGGGTGACACCATGAGCTAACGCCCCGGTGATACCAACCGTAGTGACGCCCCTGCCCGCCTCCCCCATAAGGGCTGGGTTTTTTCTTCTGACTGAGAGCATATTTTGTAATTTATAAAATGGTAATAAGACTAGGTTCAGTTTTATTGTAAGCTGCTAAAGATGGCGATCAGCATGTTTATACAACCATCAGTAAACAAATAAAATAAAAACAACCTTGTATCGAAAAGGATGAAGAATTGAATCGTATCCTGCTTTATACTGAATTTCGTTGGTTGTCAAAAGTTGTCTGTTTAGACGGGTTCTTAATTAACAGAAAAAAATTATGAGAAGATGACGAGCAATGTTTCCTTTAAGGCAGCGTTTGTCAACCACTGTTCCGCGGCACACTAGTGTGCCTAGTGCCGCGACATGTTTCCTGGTGTGCCGCGGGATATTCTCGTAAATTAGTGGCGGTGCGGCCAGAGCAAACCTTTACCTACTGAAAAGCTAGTTGCTATACACACAGTGCCATATTCCTAACTGCACAGATACTGGAAAAGGGGAGAGAGAGGGAAGAAATATCTTACACATAAGTACTGAGTGACAGTGAGACAAGAACAGATACTGCAGTCATGGACAAATTCTTAAAAGGAAAGAACTCGATTCAGAACAAAATTCCGAGCAAGATCAGAGCACAAGTATGAGTAGGGATGAAACGAACGCTAAGATGGCAAGGAAATTCTCTGGCCCAAGGCATTATAATGAAAATGAAAGCTATATTTCATATGGCTTTACTTTCACCGGAGATGCTAACAAAGCAACTCCACTGTGTGTGGTGAAAAGTTATCAAACAGTGCTCAGTGCTATGGTCCCAAGTAAACTTAAACGCCATCTTCAAACGAAACACCCTTCGCTTGAAAACAAGAATGCAGACTTTTTTGTTCGCCTGCGTGAAAACACGCAGAAACAGGCAACTTTCATGAAAAAACCACAAAGGTAAATGAAAGAGCTCTTAAAGCTAGCTATCAAGTTGCTGAACTGATAGCCAAGTCCAAAAAGTCGCACACTGTGACAGAAAGCTACTGTAGAAGAGATGATCGGACCTGAAGCAGCTAAAGAAATAGACAAAGTCCCTCTCTCAGACAACACAATTGCCAGACGTATTACAGACATGTCTGCAGACATAGAAAGTGTGGTTTTGGAACAGATCCGTATCAGTGAGAAATTTGCATTGCAACTTGACGAGTCTACTGATATCAGTGGACATGCTCAACTCTTGGCTAATGTGCGTTTTGTGGATGGTGATGCAATTAGGGAAAACTTTTTTTTTTTTTTTTTGCAAGGCATTGCCGGAAAAAAACAACAGGAGAAGAAATTTTTAGGGTCACATCAGAATACCTTGAACAAGGATGGCTTAAGTGGGAAAACTGCACAAATGTCTGCACCGATGGAGCTGCAGCCATGGTCGGGCGCACCAAAGGCTTTGTAAGCATAGTGAAGGAAAGAAATCCAGATGTGATTGTTACGCTTTGTTTTTTACACCATGAGGCCCTCGTAGCCAAGACTTTACCAGCAGACCTAGTTCCTGTGTTGGATGATGTTGTGCGCATGGTAAACTTTGTAAGGTCACGACCAGTGAAAAGTTGCATGTTTTCAGCTTTGTGTGAGCAGATGGGAGCGAAGCATATAACCTTGCTGTTTCATACAGAGGTGCTGTGGTTGTCACGTGGCAAGGTCTTGGTTCGTGTGTATGAACTGCGGGAGGAACTGACAGTGTTTCTGACAAATGAGAGGTCCGTTTATGCAAAGCGGCTTGCAAGTGATGAGTGGTGTGCAAGGCTGGCATACCTGGCACATATTTTTCATCATCTGACTGAGCTGAACATACGAATGCATGGCCGAAATGAAAATCAGCTTACAAGTACAGATAAAATAAATTGATTCCGTTCAAAGGTGCAACTCTTGCGTCAACACGTGGAAAGTGACAATCTTGAAATGTTCATACTCACCAACCAATGGCAAGGTGTTCACACTGCTGCACTGGGTGAGATAATAGTTAAACATTTAAAAACTCTCGAGGAGAAGTTTTCATTTTTTTCTCTCCAGTCTCCACTGAATGCCTTGACTGTGTTAGGGACCCTTATAGCTCAGCATCAGTTGGTGGAAAGGACACGACTTTACAGGAGCAGGAGGAGCTAACTGAACTGAGACAAAATCGTGGTTTGAAGTTTCAAGCTAAGATTTGCTGATCTACCTTTGGACAGTTTTTGGTTAGATACTGCCAAGGAGTTCCCCGTTCTGGCAAACAAAGCTATTTTGACATTGCTCCCATTTTCCACTACATATCTGTGTGAGACGAGCTTTTCAAGCCTGATTGCTATAAAAACTAAAGACAGAGAGAGAGACTGAGAGCTGTTGACGAAGAGCTATGCGTGTGTCTTTCTTCGAGTCCTGCCAGAATATCAGTTTTGTGTTCAGCCAAACAGGCCCAGGTTTCGCACTGAGTAATTAAAGTTGTAACTGAAATAGGAAGAGTTATAAAATACTGTATTATTTCATAATAAAGTAATTGTAAAATAATTTCTTTGTGTTTGATTCCTATTCAAGAGAATTAGTTTATATATATATATATATATTCGAGAGGTAGCGCTCTCGACTGCCATACCGATGGTCACGAGTTCGAATCCACACTAAGGTGAGGATTTGTTCTCGGGGCCTGAGGAGTCCCCGAGTCACCCAGCTCCGAATGGGTACCTAACTAGACAATAGTTAGGCGGCTGGGGTAATGCGTGGAACCCCTATAGCCGTGGCCTGTGACCGCCACATCACTTGCCAACAGATCATCTCTCATGGTCTGTGGACGCAATTATCTTCTGCATAGAAGGAGCGTCTGTATATCTAAGATAAGATAAGATCAGACGTAATTAAAAAAAAAAATTTAATGGTGGTGTGCCTCGGGATTTTTTTCATGAAAAAAGTGTGCCGCGGCACAAAAAAGGTTGAAAAACACTGCTTTAAGGATACAATAATTTATGTGGTTTTTAGCGCATTTTCGAGAAGTCGAATGCGCTATTGCACCCGTTTTGTCCGTCCGTC
>MUZC01001235.1:622489-636737 GCA_002072015.1 Radix auricularia | reverse complement strand
ATTTTTTTTTTTTTTTTTTTTTTTTTTTTTTTTTTTTGTTGACGTCTTTAGAATGTGTGTAAAAGTTTAGAGAGTTTTACGTCATCATTTGTGGTGACTTGTAGTTAGATTAAAGAGAAAATAAATTTTTTTAAAATGTAAAGAAATGACTTTTAAATAAAAAAAATGTCAGGTATATTCATTACACAAGAAAATTCATAAAAATATGTCTAAAATCTAAACACAATTACTGATAACTACATAATGCTGATATCTAACATAAGTACTGATACATAATACGAAAATGCGCTAACACGTCCTGAGTTCCAAAAGGGACCAGGCTTAACATGATTTTTTTTTTTTGTAATCAAATATTTTACTTTAAAAATATGGATGCTGTGTAAGTTTGTTATTTTGCGCACTGACCAACGAACCTTACAGTTACAGGGAACATTTGATGAGAGTTGGTAGACTGCCGAATGGATTAGAGAGTAAAACAACCGGAAGAGATCATTCGATGATAGCCATCACTTAAAACAGGAGGCGCGTGCCTTGTACTTCAAGTATGTGTGTTAATTTAAAACAAGGAACAAAGAACGCGGATGAAACAAGAGCATTTGGACAAAAAAAAATATTATTTCATAGAGCAATAAAGTAGTTGTACTACCATTATCAATTACTGGTGGCGATGCCGGATTTATCTATTCTTTGGTTAAAATACACGTTTTTATTTCTTTCACTGAAGCTAGCCAAGTGTAAGGTAAGAATACATGAGTGAAAAAAGAAAGATGTGTATCGGGGGAGGGGGGGCAAACTATTGAAGCCAATTGTTAAAGAAGACATTTTATAATTGGTTAATTTTTTGTTGTTAAATCTCTTATATTTACTTCATGGTCTTCTCTTTCTCTCTCTCTCTCTCTCTCTTTCTCTCTCTCTCTGTTTGTCTGTCTGTCGTGTTCCCGCGGAAAAGCAAAAGTAAAAAATTACCCACTTCCCGTGATTATATCGAGCTGAAATTTTGCATATATTATACTTTCATCCCCTAACAATGAATCCTGTCAAAATTTCACATCGATCAAATATACCGTAATTTAATTTATGCATTTTTAGATTATCTCTATTTAGTATGTAAATGTTTGTGCTAGACTGTCGCCCGGTGCGTATTCTATTGAAAATACGTTTAACAAATTTTTGCATGTCGTGAGCTGCAGTGCACATTAAATAGAACATACTTTTAACTTTTACAATATTTTCCCGATCTGTAAATGTTTATGCTAATCTCTTGCGCGCTGCGTATTATATTGAGCATTCAATACTTAAGTTATAATTATATCTCATATAAGGAGATTTATAGTAAAAAAAAAACTTAACGGGTTGTTTAATTTTTTAACATTTGTTTCCTCTCTGTGAAATGATGCAATGCTCTGACCGAGGACAAATTGTTTATAAAATAATATTGTTTTTTTTTTTTCATCTAAAGATAAAAAATTGATTTTAAAAAATTGACAAACTATTTAAGATCTCCAGTCTTTTTCGAGTCTCTATCTCTGTTCGTTTTAACAATTTTTAGAGTCTCTATCTCTGTTCGTTTTAACAATTGCTGTTACTTCTGATTTTATAGTAGAAGATTTTAAAAAATATTTGTTTCGATTTACTAAACGCTTTTCTGACATAAATAAAATATATAATTTTAAGTGGTGACGAGTTCTCAATTAACATGGGCCATTTTTATTTATAAAACATGACACGGGACGAACACAAGCTACAGCGTGATATTTGATTTTCATGATTCAGTTTCAAATATTGATTTCATTGTTAGACCTCAACAAATCAAAAGTCAGCAAGTAAATACTTGCGCCCAGACGTCACTACAGAGTCAGTCTGACGTCACTACAAAGTCAGCCTGACGTCACTACAGAGTCAGTCTGACGGCACCACGGAGTCAGTCTGACGTCACTACAGAGTCAGTCTAACGTCACTACAGAGTCAGCCTGACGTCACCACGGAGTCAGTCTAACGTCACTACCTTGTTGTAGATCCGTACCTTTATTTATATCATGACGTCACACGTGTCCATTCTGTTGTCATGTGTTTCCATGGTAACGCTCTGCGTGGTGCACGCCACAGGTAGGCTTCTTTATCAACTTCAATAATATGTCACGCATAAGTACAAGGTCAACAGTACTCGTGCAGTGTTTCTCAAAGTGTAGTCCGCAGTCCCCGCCATTTTTTTATTTTATTTATTTCAATATATATATATACATATATATTTACAGTTAAAAAAATAATTTTTAGTTAGTCTCTTTAAGGTTATGTGAGCAACTTGAAAATTTTGTAAGCTGTCACAATATATTAAATACAACAAGCAACAAAACCTGTCTGAGGACCATGGGCGTCGCTAAAAAAAAAAATCACGTTTTTTTAATATCCAAAAATGACGTCACGCGCCTATGGGGAGGGGGGTCCCCAACTTTGTGACGAGGGGGAGTTTAAGAATTTTGACGTCACGTCAAAACACGCTACTATAAGCCAAAGTTCCACCTTAATATTCGATTTCTTACTATCTATTTTATTACGTTTTGCACGGATTACCGCGTGTTACGATATCAGAGTGTAGCATACACTAAATAAATACTAAAATAACAATAAAGTGTTTTGAAACATGCTCATTTTCAAATAGACAACACCACCTAAAGGTGGGGTGTCACAGCTTTTTGACGTCATATTGTGTGTGGGAGGGGTCTAAGTTTTTGTAACGAAGTGTGACTAGGGGGAGGGGGTGGGTTAATAATCGGCCAAAATTACGTGACGTCAATTATGGACTGCTCCTAACTGACAATGCTATACAGGTATAATTTTCAATTAAATTTAAGTTTAAGTATAACATAAGTGCCGCAAAAAGTCTAAGAGATTAATAAGACTCACAAAGTAGCGTTGTGATAGCTAAAATTAAACATATATTAAAGCATTTAATAAATCAAAAACGTAAGTTCTCATAAGAAAATTATATTTTGCTCTGAAATAAAATACGTGTAGAAACTGAAGGATTGCCAAAGATGGCTAGAAAATTATTTACAGGCTTTAAAAAAAGCAACCAAAAGAAGTGAAATCGCGGGATTCCGAAATGCCGTTATTAGAAGATTTTGGGGCGTCTGCAGCATCTGATTTATCATTGGCATCGAGGACATCAGTACAAGTCAACAGCCAGACACAGCTGAGGTTACTGTTTCTAATTTGACACTTATTCATTTTCTAAATTGAATATTGGAAGGTGAACGGTTGGACAAGAATAGCTTTGCCCCCCCCCTGGATACGCCCATGGGTATTTTTGCTTAAAATGTGACAGAAATTTTATTTATAACAATCAATAATGTAATCAGTTATAATTGCAGATATAATTCTTTTTTATTTTTGATATGTGTACACTGCTTCAATGTAATTATCTTGCGGGGACTTTAGTTCAGTTTTATGGTAAAAAAAATTATGACATTTTTCTCAAATGTAGGGGGGGCATATTGGCCCCCCCCTGTATACGCCCATGCTGAGGACGTTCTGCCGTCATTTCGGTGGCATGTTGTACCTCCCCCCCCCCCAACAGCCGTCTCGACCGGCCATAAATGTGCATCACGTCAAAAATACTATTCATTATAGTTATAATAAATAACCCGTAAAATCAAAACTTTTCACTATACATCACAACGCGTACCGCTCATTTCTGGTTATTGATTTTTAATTTTTATATATTTGTTTATAAACGTATTAATATTAATTTAATTTGATTTTAAAAGAAATTCGTTACTACACTGATATCCGAATACCATTCGGATCTGCTATAAGTAGGCCTATTTGCCGAATCCAAATAGTGGTGAAAATCTCGATATCCGGTCCAGACATGCGGCACGCCGGAAATCCGGTTGTGCCCAGGTTAAATACGACAACAGGAATAGCATTTAATTATATATATGTGTTAATAATTATTTCTATATTAGAAATATTTCAATTGAGCCATTTCTTATTTAAGTGTGTAGAGCCGCTGAAGTTATGTCCCCGACTGAGCCATGCTATACGAATTGATACACAACACCTTCATAATCTCCCTGGATGTCAAAAAAAAAAACCATCGCTGAAACTGGCGGTGATGTAGGGCTTTAGAGCGAATAGAGTTTACAGCTTTTATCACTGGGTTAAGGATACATTAACTTCTAAGGTGTTTGGCACAAAAAAACTTGTTGGCGAATGATACAGTCAAGTTAAAAATCTTTGCCAAACCTCTTCACTGACTTTTTCACAGACAAATTTTGGTAGTTAACTGTGCTCATCAGACATTGCAGGAGCCCATCAGTAATAAATACAGAGATTGTTTTCTTGATAATTTAACGTCGTTGACAGCAGAACAAACAGAAGCAACTAAATTCGTTCCCATTGTTTAGTCTTTAAGTTTAAGACTAAATGTCTAGTAATTGGTAAAACATAAAATGTTATTGTTATCAATTTTTGCCACCATTTAAAGTACTCAAGACTGTACTAAATTTCAACTTTTAAACAAAAGAATAAATGTCATTACAGAATTATTACGACCGTAAATTTGTTAATTAAGATGAGTCAAGAATTTGTACAATCCTTAGTGACAATGTATATATATACTTAAATGACAAAAAGGGAATTTAAAAATGCTAATATTCAAATAGAAAATACTGCATTTTAGGGGGTGGTTGGGGATCAAAGCTCTTTGGCGTAATAATGGAGGTTGTGTACGTTTTTGTGCAAATGTGTGACGAGGGGGTGAAAATTGGGCTAAAATTGTGTGATGTCATTTAGGGACGGCCCCTTTGCCATAATTGTCGATGTCACTTAAACAGTCGTCTGATCTATAAATATAACTTTTATGTGTTCAAGAAATCTTTGTTAGAAAGTTATTAATTTGAGTTTAAACAGCCACCAACTCACATCGACATATATCTCCAGCAATCTATTTCAACACCACTTAAAAAATCTGTACTATCAAATCAAGCGTCCTCTGGTGGTAAACTGAATTATTTCCCCTTAGCATGTGAGACCGGATGGTTCGGGTCACTGTGCCAGTACAAGTGTCATTGTACCAACAACAGCTGTACCACAAGTGGAGACTGTGCTGGACGTGCCAAGTGTGAGAGGGGATGGTTCGGTGTGGCTTGTCAAATTGGTGAGTTGTGTGTCATAGTGGTCAGTGCTGGGTGTGTCATAGTGGTCGGTGCGGGGTGTGTCATAAATGTCAGTGGTGTGTCATAATGGTTGGTGCCGTGTGTGTCACAATGGTCGGTGCTTGGTGTATCATTGTAAAAGGCAGAATTTTGTGGTGAAAAGATGTGTAGTATATGTTTTGTCTAGGGTATTATTTGTATTTATACTTTCACATTCACAAGGACGTACATTAGTGATCTCCGCAAATGATAAACAAAAGAACCATTGTATAATATAAATGATTAACGTTTAATGTACACTATATACAATGGCAATATCTCAATATTCATTAATAAATGTGCCCCTAAGCTTAATGTATTTAAAGTCTTATGGCTCGCTAATTATCATCATTACAGCTTGCCTTACGCCAAAGTTTCTATTTTTGAATACTTATATCAAATGGTGTCTGGTTATCCTATGTAGTCTGGTATACTCGCAGGGCTGGTGTACTGTGTTGACCTCGTCTCTCTGCGTTGCGTGTGTATAGGCAGCTTCCGGTGCTGTGCTCCTCCCACAGTGATAACGATGTGACGTAAGAGTCAGCTGGCTCGGACTAAGCTTGTGTAAACAATGTTGGTAGCTGTATTATTTGACCTAGATAGATCGTACACAGTAGAGTAGAGTGGGCTCTCACTTCTCTCCACGTGTGTTGTTGATAAGATTTTCAGCTCATACGGTCACACAGCTATGGTGTGGTATGGCTGGAATCAGCTAACACGATATTATGTGATGAGCTGAGCAGAAAATAGCACAGGGCTCTGTGGCGAATGGTGCGCGTCTCCGGCCTACTGTCTCTGTACGGATGTTCAATCCTACAGTTAGGGCAGATGGTAGCACTTGTGGATTAGCTATCGACCTTAGCTGGCACGGACACTTGGATGTCTCGTGGCAAGGGTAGCAATCCTTTATCGGCAATAGTACCGGTGGGTGGGACGGCTGTCCGGCTCCCTCACCGTGGCGTACTTCTACTGGTTCAGCTCCCTGGAATTCAGGCGTAGCAGGAACCAGGCTATGAAATAGAAACAAAACTCTGGGAGTTTTCTATCGCATAGACTTGTACATGGTCCTCCTTCCAACGACAAGCCGTTCAGAGCAAGACGCCAGAAGGGGATAACAATTTGACATAATAATATGAATTAATGGTTTAGTCTTACTACCACGGATGTAGGCCTATGTGGCGAACACCTTACACGTGGGTTCAGCAATCAATAAAACAATTTAATTTATTTACTATATAATTTAACATCCACACACGCTGCTCCATCTATTTGGTGGAGATCGCGTGTGTAGGCACATATTATTTAAGCGAGCGTGATATATCTAAGAATATCACACGGGTCCCTACACGGTAAATTTATCCCGTGGGGTACGAAATCCATGTCAATCGAACAAAATAAATGTCAATCTGCTATGAAAATATATATAATTATAAATGTACATCATTAAAATAAGATTTGAGTTCACACTTACTAGACTGGTTAGATTGCCGGCTTTTCTCCTACAGTTCAGAGATATGATCCTGTGGTGCTCTAGCTGTACGATGTCTCTCCTTATACAGTTTGGCAGTGAAAAGAATGAGCTTTCCGTTTTCTCTGATTATAACTTCACTGGTCACGTGACTTAAGAACTCTTGATTGGTTGTATGATGAGCGATAACCAATGGGGTGTGGCCCCATTGTTTTAGCCCCGTTGATGAAATTATGTATCATTATTCTGGCCACATGTTAGATTCCCAGATGGGAGTTACATCCCCTTATCTTTCCGGTGTGGTCTAGTTGGTGGGTGTTACTTGGGCTTAATAGTCCGACATAAATTTCATCACAAATTTATGTTATTTTGGTAGGTTGTATGTGTGTCTATATGATAGTTAATGTGAATGTCTATATGACAGGTTATGTGTGTCATGATGTTCTGTGTCTGCCAGTTATCTTGTTATATGTGTACTAATAAAGATGGTTCCATGTTTGTTAATGCGTCTTTGTTCTGCAAGTGTCAATGTGAAGTGATTCACGCGTCTCTTTGTGGTACGTTGCATGTTACCGTATGTTTATACAATAATTCGAATAATGTAAACACAGAACTACCAGCTACCAAACTGTCATCATCACCAGTGGCACCACACCCCAGGCAGTCTTCTGACCTGACCTGTTTCACAACTTTCTTTGTCTCCCGACGACCTTTGACCTTTTTCTCCATACACGCCACTAAGCTGACATTAATCCGTGTTGACGTCATAGGTGCGCCCCAGTCACCGTCGTCAAGAAACTCATTCTTCTGGAACCGTCTGTTAACATTTCACTTTAGCCTCCCCGCGTCGTAGCATACGCCGCTAATGATTTAGTGACGGTGAAGACTTCCTGAAAAACACAGTTGTCAAAATGGGGTGTGTTTGTCGAGTTGCGAAGTCGTGTTCGAAAAGAAAATGGGAAATGAACGGGCACAAACACAAACATTTTTATAAATTAAAAAAGTAATGTCTTAGCTGGGGCTTGAACCTACGACCTTCAGGCGAATGTAATAACCACTACACTACGAAATAATGCTTTTCTGTTGTTCTGAAATAACAAAGAAATTGACCTCAATTGAACCCATTGTATGTCTCGATTACCCCTTCCCCACCCTCTGCGCTACATTTTCTTGCAAGCTGATTGGTCGGTGGGGTTAGACAGCTTGCTTGGTGTCCGGCATGGTTGAACCACGAGGATAATTATATATAGAGATTGGTCGGTGGGGTTAGACAGTTTGGTGTCCGGCATGGTTGAACCATGAGAAGAATTATATATACAGATTGGTCGGTGGGGTTTGACAGCTTGGTGTCCGGTGTCGCGTATCGTTGTCTAGGGTTTAGGTCCCGAGGCTTACACACCAACAACTGTTGCACAATAAGCCAACTCAAGTCCTTTCCAACAGCAAACCTTTATTTACATTCATATACACTTGACAACTATGTACGACTTCAACTCAAGTCGTTAGTTATAACATATGCCGGCGTACAGTCCAGCCAGCCAACACGGCAACCCTAACTCCGGTATCCCTCGTGTTACTGACACCCGGCGACCTGTCAACACCCGCTGGTCTCCGCAGCGTAACCCCTTGTCCGTCTCTCCCTACACATCGAGACCCACGAGTTATATACCCGTGGCTCCTGGACAGACCTTGCGTGGCCTGAGCAAACGCTCCCCTCGTGAAGTGAACTCGAGTGAACTCGTTCACAGTTCAAAACATGAGCCCGTGACCAGGCAATATTCCAACTGAAAAACGCAGTGGTTCTCATACCCCTGACATCCGGCATGGTTGAACCATGAGGAGAAATATATATAGAGATTGGTCGGTGGGGTTTGACAGCTTGGTGTCCGACATGGTTGAACCATGAGGAGAATTATATATAGAGATCGGTCAGTGGGGTTAGACAGTTTGGTGTCCGGCATGGCTGAACCACGAGGAGAATTATATATAGAGATGTTTAAACTGTCACGACTGAGCTTGTGGCAGTAGGGGAAATAGGGAGGTGGGGTTTAATGCGACCTTTTACGACAAGCAAACCACAGTTGTGCCAGTCTTGTCTAACGCCACATAAATCCTCTTCATGGTTTTAACCACCTTGTTTGTCTCTGACAGAGGACCTGACCCAATACGGACACGTGACGGCACAACCCGGGGGTCAGGGTGATCTCCTCACGGATAAAGATGACGACACTTGCGTCACCGGAGTCACGTCACTGCACGTGATCTGGATCGTGACGTATCCATTCACATGGATGAGATTAACCTTCTTACAAGCAGGTGAGCAAATAGTTAATCCACTTTAGAGGAAGGGGGCAGACAACCCCTTCCCTCCATATTTTGTATTTAATACATTTTTTTACCGTTGCTAACTTTGCATAATAAGCGTAGCCAGGTTTTTTATAATTTTCGCTCGGGAGCAAACTATAAAATCGGCCCCACCCTCATTTTGTCTAGATCTTACCTCTTTGTTCACTTATTTAATAAAAGGTTCATACATGATAAAGGCGCCCCTCCTCAAGGGTAAATACATGATAAATGCACCCCTCCTCAAGGGTAAATACATGATAAAGGCGCCCCTCCTCAAGGGTAAATACACGATAAAGGCGCCCCTCCTCAAGGGTAAATACATGATAAAGGCGCCCCTCCTCAAGGGTAAATACATGATAAAGGCACCCCTCCTCAAGGGTAAATACATGATAAAGGCGCCCCTCCTCAAGGGTAAATACATGATAAAGGCGCCCCTCCTCAAGGGTAAATACATGATAAAGGCGCCCCTCCTCAAGGGTAAACACATGATAAAGGCGCCCCTCCTCAAGGGTAAATACATGATAAAGGCGCCCCTCCTCAAGGGTAAATACATGATAAAGGCGCCCCTCCTCAAGGGTACATACACGATCTAAGCACCCCTCCTCAAGGGTACATACACGATATAGGCGCCACTCCTCTCCACAAAGGAAAAAATATATATTAAAAATCACCCCCCCCTCAAATTGTTAATGTTTTTATTAGTATTAAGGCTGGTACTGATTACAATTTTTTGTTCAATTAATCCTTTAAAATGTAATCGATTAATTTCAATCAATTATAACGCTGTATAGATGCAACTTTTTATCTCAAGGGAAAAAACTAAATCGAGTGACATTTTAGGTTGTTTGAGTTATTACCCCTGTCTCATAAACACTGAAAAGTAGAATACAAATGTATTTTGTACTAAATTTTATTTTTTAACGTAGAAGACCCCGAATGCACTGGGCAATGCTGTCCACACTGCTTCACGTTTCTCTCGTCTTAGACTGGTGAGTTTCTTGCAACGTGGATCTAAGTCCACAGCAATTTGCAACTGTTTAAGAGTATCAACGCCTTCAATTCTGTTTCGTGAAGTCTTTCAATGTTGAAGTTTTGAATCGTGCGATATAACATGGATCGTCATCATTAACTATTAACAGTTTACACAAAAAGTCTTCTAGCGGTGAGAACGGCAGAACATGTCACATACTATTCCCTCCCAACAAACACCGTAGCATCTACAAGTGATCCTAGGACTGATGTATATCTAGCAATATTGTCCCATTCTGATTCTGTCAGTTTAGGTCCACTGTAGCTTTTTGGATGATCGATGTGATACTGCATTATGACATCTTTGACTTCCAACATTCTGGCTAACATCATGTAGGTACTGTTCCAACGAGTTGCCACATCTTGCTGCAATATTTGGAAAATGACATCATATTTCGGCATCGAGACTCTGGAATGGCTTCTCTTCAGTTCCGATGTGTAAGCCAAGCTGTGCTTGTTATATCCAACTAAGAGTCGACATTTTGCCACAAGATATGATGAGTCAGCTGCCTTCAAACCAGCTAATATTCTGAGCTGAATACAGCGTGCGATACGTGGTATGGGACTATAAGCCGTCACCTGATAGCAGCAGCCAAGTTACGTGCACTGTCAGTTACGATACAACATATTTTATCAGTGATGCCCCCAGTGATGGCGTTAGGTAAGCGTGGGGCCTAGTGCCAGCAATGACCCCGCGGGGCCAGAGTACTAGTAAAGATCGCTAAGCACCAGTATGCTATGGTATTTAAAAATATGAAATATCTTGATTATTGTGTAATTTTAATACCGCGTGTCACCTTTTTATTAAAGTATTACTATTTTAGTAAATCTATTGTGAATGACGTGTACAAAAATAAAGGGGATTGGCTGAATAGTACATCTGACCTATTTTCCGCTAACGGTGTAATGCTTTCAAAGACGTCTAGAGCTACGCTACGGAATTTGACCTTCAAAAAGGATTACAAGAGTGCCTCTTTCGTTTCTTTACAATCATTTCCAGCATACGTTCTACCATCCACTCTTTGGTTCTTCATGTATAGGCTATTAACCAGGACGAGACACGTTCAGGACCGAAACGCGGGGCCTACCTAAGCGCGGGGCCTACCTAAGCGCGGGGCCTGGGGCAGTCGCCCCAGTTGCCACCCCCAAACGCCGCTCCTGGATGCCCCATGTTGCAACAATCTCTTCATAGAAATTGGCAACGTTTTCAGCAGTTTTTCGTCCCTCAATAAGTAAGCAACCAGAAGCAACCGATTTTAGTTTCCAATTAGAATCAATCCAGTGCCCCGTTTTACCACTTTGTGATTCATCGTTGTTAAAAGGTCCAAAAGTTGGTAGTGAGAGCAATACTGTGATTTCTTTCTACAGCTTAAAAAAAATTAATTAATCTTTCTTATTTATTCGTTCTATAAACTCTTTTTACGAGATTGTCGGGGTTCCTAATATTTCCATTAGAACATTCTCTGGCTTGGTAGACACTGGTGTCGCACTTCCCTCTCCAGGTCAGCGGATAGTCATTTCTCAACATGTTTTGTATTGGTCTAATCGTGGGCTCGATGCCACTCCCCTCAGCTTGTGAGGCGAGCGCCCTATTGACTTCGCTATTCAGCTTTCTTAAGCTCGTCGTACATCTATCTGACCAAGTCTTGTTTTGAAGAGCTTAACGTAGTACTTTCTGTAGTCCATCATCTTCCACAATTGCCGTCGGCGTCGTAAACTGGCCATCCACTGTGCAATAGCTGAGACTTTGTCTCTTACTTGCTGGTTTGACTGACACAATAACAAAACAGAGTTTAAATATTGTGTGTGTATCCCTTTTAAATTGGAAGCCTTAAATTTCTTAAATAAATTATCTTTTTGTTTGCTTAACTTTTTAAATTTAAAATTGAGCCAGCACTTTTATTGCTATAATTCTTTGTCTGCCATTATTATTACTACAATTATTAATTAATATTTATTTAATATAGTTGTATATTGTCTGACGTAACACAGTTAACCCAGAGAATCTCAGCATTGTGTTCCAAGACGATAACTACGAAACTGTGAAGTGTAGCGATCGCAGCGTCGTCAAGCGATGTGAGACAACCGTTGACATATCCTGTGACGTCAACGTCCCCGTGGGACAGATCAGCGTCATATGCGACAATGTCACAGATATGAACGTTTGCTCTGTTCACGTCAGTGGAGGTTCGTATACATAGCGACGATGGCTCCGATAACCAAAATTGTGAATTATTGTTGCACCAATCTACGTGTATATGTGCGTGTGTAGGGGGGAGGGATATTGGGGAATGGATTTCTTGTTAAAACGGTTCTTTGGAGAGGGGTTTATATTAAAATGTTTTTTTACAAGTCATCTGTAGGAAATGTTACTTGTTCCTGTCGAGGCCTCCTATTTAAATAAGATAACACAAAATCCTATAGGACTTTAAGATATGATAAAGTAAGAAAAGACCATTAAATAAGCTATTATAGAATAAATTAACCAGTTGAAGTAACTACAAGGGAAAACGTTTATTTATTAATAAGGAAATTTGGTTTGATGATGCAACAGTGGCACAGGAAGTTTGCAATTTACCCTGGCAATGTGGTTTGACCAACACAAAGAATATCTTTACTTGTGGAAAGGGGTTAGGGGAACAGCTGCTATACGCCAACGATGCCAAAATAGGTTAGCGTTGAAGTTCTTCGTCTCAACCACACTCCCCCAAATAATCTTCTTCTTGTATACCAGGTCGAAATGTGGCCTTAAAACAAGAGGTTAGTCAAAGCACTGTGAAGGTCCAAGGAAATAACAGTTATGTCCCTGAACTGGCCGTGGACGGAAGGAAAGATGACCTCTGGATGATGAGTCGGTGCTCACACACAGTGGAGGGGAACGACACGGCGCCATATTGGGAGGTCAGCCTGAGCCGCCCGGCCAGGGTCAGCAGATACGTCATCTACAACAGACGTACAAGTAATTATAGTCAAATAGTTGTCTGCGTTTAATTACCCCCCCCCCCACACACACACATCCATTTCTCTCAATATATCCCTCTAAAAACTCCATCTTTTGTCAATTCAAAAATGTTTTATTTTTCTCTACAGCTCCTATTTCTTTCCGTCTCGCGTTCCATATCTCCAGGCTTGTCCATATGAATGATTTTCCCCATGGGATTCCCATGGGATGGGATGGGACAGGCATAAATTGCCATGGGATGGGATGGATTGGATGGGACAGAAAAATATGTCCCATGGACAAGCCTGCTTATCTCTAAATGAATTTGCTTATAATTATATTTTTCTAGCCACACTTTCTGCTGCATGCGCACCCCCCCCCCCCCGTATTCTTTATTTCCTTTATTCCTCCATCATATTTCTCTTCTCTCACCTGTTTTAATTCTTTTTTCTCCATCTCTCTCCCTCCCTCTCTCTCTCTCTCTCATTCTCTCTCTCTCTCTCTCTCTCTCTCTCTCTCTCTCTCTCTCTCTCTCTCTCTCTCTCATTCTCTCTCTCTCATTCTTTCTCTCCTTGCTCCCCCTTCTCTCTTTCTTACTCTATATTTCTCCATTTCTATGTCTCTACATGCTTAAAATTTGGTTAACTTTTGTTGTTATTTGACTGCCGTTTGAATTTCTTCACTAATTTTCTCCCTCATGCTTGGTTTCACCACAAAGGAAAGGCTAATGAAACCGAAAGACCCAGTGTTCGTCTGTGGAAATTCCACTTACAAAGCTATTCCCAAGACAACACGACCGTGTTCGACTACAAAGATAATTCCAACCAATCGCAGTATGTTTACACCGTGATGTCATGGGACAAGATGGCGGTGTCACGTGTGAAAATTTTTGCATCACGCATCGATACATACATAATTTTGTCTCTTTGTGAAGTTGAGATATTTGGCGGTGAGTACACACCACTCTGGTAGTAAGTCAATGACGTTAGAGTTATCTATCCATGTTATCACTGAGCCGGGGGTAGGGGTGGGTAGATCATGGAAATGCCACCCGAAACACGCATCTGTTATATATTATTTTGTTCGGTCAACAAACAAAATAAAATATCGACCCGAGACAGCAAACTTCTTTATTTACTTTGGTATGACAAGGAAGATCATTATGTTTTGTGTATGTGAATTTTAAATCTGCTTAGGAGAGTATGAGTTTTTAATTTTTGGTCCTAAAGTCTGAAAGGTCTTTCAGGATTTTTTCACCCCCCCCCC
>MUZC01001235.1:605732-622403 GCA_002072015.1 Radix auricularia | reverse complement strand
ACCCCCCCCCCCCTTTTTTTTTTCTTTCCCGGTGCTTAACATTGGTTCATTAAAATTTTTTAAAAAAATAATTAGGCTTTTAAAATGATCTTATCAGAAATTCGTTGAAAAATATTATCAATTGATATGTCTAAACCCTACAGAAATGATATTATGAAATAAAAAAAGTACACTCTGCAGACTAGTTGAGTAAAGGCAACCATTCATCCTTGAAACTCATTATCATTATGACTCCACTACAACTAGTTTTTTTCTATACTATAAAGTTTTATTCATTACAAAAAGGCCGTGTGCAAAATCAACACATCCATTGGCAAGGTAACAAAATTAGTTTTAAATCAAAGTTGAAGGTTTTAAAGAAGTTACAAATAATGCGATAATACACAAGTGAGCCATAGGAATTCCCAATCGTTCACAGAGACCGATGAACCAGCAGAGTTCCGAGGTCTTAACGGTGTCCCAAATGTCAAGTGTTTCAGACCACAGACGGATGACGGTGAAGGTGAGAACGCTCTCTTGGGATCACACACACAAACACACACACACACACACACGCACGTACACCCACCCACCCCCACCCCACACACACACACTCACACACACAAACAAACACACAAACACACACTTACACACACACACTCACACACAAACAAACACACACACACACACAAACACACACTCACACACACACACACGCACACACACACACACTCACACACACAAATAAACACACACTCACACACACACACTCACACACACAAACACACACACACGCACACACACAAACACACACACAAACACACACACACAAACACACACACACAAACACACACACACAGACACGCACACACACAGAGAGACACGCACACGCACACGCACGCACACAATCATATAAAGTGTAAGGTGTGGGGAGACTTCGTATAAAATTATTTCAAGACCTATCATTGTCATGCCATTTGGGACTTAAGTATTATATATCTGCTAAAATTACTGTTCACAGTTGGAGTCTGTTCTGGTGAATTTTCTATGAAGAACTGTGGACATCGAGTCTCTTTTGTTGTTGTTGATGTTATCTCACAATATCTATCTAGAACTTCATTAGAAGGAATATAAAATGTTTGTGTTCATATTATTTGTTTAATATGTTTGGGGCCGTCCATAAATGACGCCACGCACCTAAAAGGGGGGAGACGGGAGACCATTTGTAACGAAGCGTGGCGAGTGGTGGGGGGAGGGGTGTTAAGAAATGTGACGTTATATCAAAAAGCGCAAATTAAATAAAAGTTCCACTTAAACATTAAATTGTTTAAAATTTATTTAAATACGTTTTACATGGCTTCACATAACAATAAATACAAAAACTTAAATAACAAAATCGTGATTTGAAAGATGCTCAATTTGAAATAGCAAAATAGCCTTTATTGGTGGTTTGGGGGGTGGGACGTTTGTGATGTCATATTGGAATGGGGGAGTCTAACTTATGTGACGAGGGGGGAGGTGCAAAATCGAACAAAAATCGCGAGACTTCATTGTCACAAGCGTCCTAATAATTATATCTCGACCGCTTGCTCCGAGATTCATGAAATTCCTATTACACAAGAAATAACTCAACACTGCTAACATAAAAAAACTTTAAGCACGTACAACCTTGCCGCAACAACTCTGTACACAAAAACTCTCTAAAATTTAACACACATTCTATGGACGTCAACAAAAACAATTACCTTTTCAATAGAGCTGTTATCAATTAATTAAAAATTAATCGTTAACTTTTGAAAAATTACCGAATAATTAATCGATAATTTTGAATGAAGCTAAAAATACGATGTATGACGTCATTAAACTGGAAATTTCAAGGGAAGTAACAAAAACAGGGAATTCACATTTTTAAAAAATGTACATAAAAGTAGTTCAATATAATGTCATTGAATTTGAATTATGTTATTGTTATTAAGTAAAAACAATGTTTAATTGTTGATATCATTTACCTTATAAAACAGCTTATTTTAAAGTTAACACATTAAAAATCCTTCTTTTTAAAAACGGAGAAGTTTCTACGTAAAAAAGCAACTATTTTTTTATTATTAATAATTGATTATTTATTGTTAAATCGGTAATACAATTAAAGAGCTTTTTCATAATTTTAATCGCCTTTTTATCGATTAAAATTATTTTAATCGATACATTTTTTTTTACCGATTAATCAAAAAATTTATCGATAATTTCCGCCGTCCTACTTTTCGAGCTTTCGTTCCGACTAACCAATAACTTTAATAGCACAAACACGCCCGCGGAGATGTCTGAGCGATGCCACGTAGCAATTTAGAATTAACGCAAGCAAACTATTTAAAATATTTCATAAAAAATGGATGCAATTCAATTTTGCAGACGAGTTAATTTTTTTTTACTCTGCACACGGACCGACAATTATTAGAAGGAACATTGACGTCTGACCCTCCCCTCACCCCCACCCAAAAAAAAAAAAAATAATAATAATTTTAAAAAAAAATAAAATAACAAAAAACAACAAACAAATAAAAAAAAATACAATAACAAAAACAATAAAAAAAAGTGGCTGGGTTAAGAAAATGAAAATCCCAATAATTTTATTTGAAAGTATTTATTCTAATTGTGCGACTTATCTGAATCATCTGTAGTCTACAATGGTTCCCTTCTCCAGGTGGCGCCACACGATGCCCGGTGACCTACATTGCTATTGCTGCAAGCGTGGCCGGCGTCCTTGTCCTGTTGATTGTCATGGTGGTCGCCATTGCTTGCCGAATCTTGAGGTCACCACGTACCAGACACAACGTCAGCTTGCAGGATCTTCACCACGGGAGATGGGACCATGGTACGTCATGGGACCAGGGTACGTCATGGGACCAGGGTACGTCATGGGACTAAGGTATGTTATGGGACCAGGGTACGTCATGGGACCAAGGTATGTCATGGGACAAGGGTACGTCATGGGACTAAGGTATGTTATGGGACCAGGGTACGTCATGGGACCAGGGTACGTCATGGGACCAGGGTACGTCATGGGGGTGGGGTACGTCATGGGACCTTGGTACGTCATGGGGGTAGGGTACGTCATGGGACCTTGGTACATCATGGGGGTAGGGTACGTCATGGGACCATGGTACGTCATGGGACCAGGGTACGTCATGGGACCATGGTACGTCATGGGGGTAGGGTACGTCATGGGACCTTGGTACATCATGGGGGTAGGGTACGTCATGGGACCATGGTTAGTGATGGACCAGGGTGCGTCATGTGACCAAGGTGCGTCATGGGACCAAGATACGTCATGGGACCATGGTACGTCATGGGACCAGGGTGCGTCATGGGACCAAGGTGCGTCATGGGACCAAGATACGTCATGGGACCATGGTACGTCATGGGACCAGGGTACGTCATGGGACCATGATTAGTGCTTGGACCAGGGTACGTCATGGGACCAGGGTACGTCATGGGACCATGGTACATCATGGGACCAGGATACGTCATGGGACCAGGGTACGTCATGGGACCATGGTTAGTCATAGGACCATGGTTAGTCATGGGACCAGGGTACGTCATGGGACCAGGGTACGTCATGGGACCATGGTTAGTCATGGGACCAGGGTACGTCATGGGACCAGGGTACGTCATGGGACCATGGTACATCATGGGACCAGGATAGGTCATGGGACCAGGGTACCTCATGGGACCAGGGTATGTCATGGGTACAGTATATGTTGCAACGTTCAATTATTGATAAAGTTCCTTTAACAAACTCGGGAAAGGTAAAACAAAAACAGGGGGATTATTTGTCAGGTTACCCTGACATAAAATTTTTTCTTTCCTCTCAAAAATGATTCCAAATTTTTAAAATGAATTTATTTTAAGACTTACTTTGGTATCACGTCACTCTTGTTCTTAGATACAAAAATACCCCCCCCCCCTTCCTCCCAAATTATCTCACAAGTTACTAATCTGCTTATGTTAATTGATAGGACATGCCTTCCAGTAACCAACTTTATCTTTATAAGAATCCAAATTAACGATAACTCTCCCAATTTTAGAAATTGATACCACACGATTCTTTCTACGCCCCTGAACTATAATAAAATATTTGTTTTAATTCACAGATCTTCACACTGCATATTTATTAAATCAGCATTTTTCTGTTACTAATATGCAGCTGAATAGATGGCGGACCACATGCTAGTGTTAGACTGAATAGATGGCGGACCACATGCTAGTGTTAGACTGAATAGATGGCGGACCACATGCTAGTGTTAGACTGAATAGTTGGCGGACCACACGCTAGTGTTAGACTGAATAGATGGCGGACCACATGCTAGTGTTAGACTGAATAGTTGGCGGACCACATGCTAGTGTTAGACTGAATAGTTGGCGGACCACATGCTAGTGTTAGACTGAATAATTGGCGGACCACATGCTAGTGTTAGACTGAATAGATGGCGGACCACATGCTAGTGTTAGACTGAATAGTTGGCGGACCACACGCTAGTGTTAGACTGAATAGTTGGCGTACCACGTGCTAGTGTTAGACTGAAAAACTTGTATATGACATAAATTCAAATTACATTTGAATTTTTTTTGTTTTGTTGCGTGTCTGGTTAAATTAGCGATAGTTTTGAAGATAAGGTATTACGTGTTTTGATCTAGAAGCTACAAATGTACCAGGCGTATGTAGTTCTTCGAGTAATATGAAGACTATCTAATTTTAAAGTCTTTTAAAAGGTTATCGTTCCTCTCCATCCAACATCCCAGCAGCAGCATCAGATGACCACAGCCAAGCATATGAACTCGTCGGACCGCTGGACGACTGCATCCCTGGTGACACTCAACCGTTGCACGGCTTCATACCCCCGGGAAACGGTGAAGTCCCGTCGCCGTACGCCAACCTCAGGAATGGCCCGCTGGAGGACAATAGCAGTTCGCCCTATGTCGACGCAACGACCGTTCCCACCCCTCACAGATCACGACGAATGTGAACTATGCGTAGTATTGAGTTTGTATGATCAACAATAATTTCGTGTTATTTATGTATGACGTGTATTTCGAAATGTTAAAGAGCAGAAACTGTTAAATTAGCCTCACGTGCAGTGCGCATGCGCTTCATTTCAGTGATTCATGTTATAATTGTTTGCAAACTTTTTTTAAAAAGGAAGTGAAACAGCTTTTAAAAGTTAATTATTAATAATTAAACAAAATATTAGCTTGAATGAGGCTTATCGATTTTTTTCCCGCTTTCCATGGGGACCTGGGGTTTCATTTCAGGGCTTGCCTTGTTGTATTGGAAGCAGGTTTTCTTAGTGTATGACCAATCCTACTCCACCTCTTCCTCAATCGGCTTCTGTTTTGTCTGCTGCCACAGTTCCGGGTTGGTGATTTTGTCCGTCCAGTGAATTCAGAGAATCCTTCTTAGACAATATTGTTGAAGGACTGGATTCTGAGGTTTACGGCCGTTGTTCTCCATGTCTGGGCTCCTTATAGCTAGATCCTATTTGGTATAATTCATTATTTTAAACATGTGCTAGTGCTATGTGCTAACAGCCATTTGATCTGCTCTACTGGATATAATTTATATCTATAACCTTCCATTTTTTTTCTTTACTCGTTATGGGAAACTGTTTCTAATAACAAGAAATAAAATCATTGTCTATCAGAATTGATAATTAAAATGTGTATTGTTCCATTTAACGTCGTTATATTGTAATGTAACACTATATACTGCCGTTTAACACTGGTGTATTTTCATAATTGATCATGGCAGAGGTCCGCACCGGGTTACACCATCACTAGGTATTGTCACGGATGACCAATTTGTCTTTGTAACTTGTTGTGAGTTGCGCACGGTGGTGTGTTTGGTGGTCGTTTTTTTGTGTTATAAAAGATATTGGTTAGTCGGTGCGAAAGCGTGCAAAAGTAATTGTTTTTGTTGACGTCATTAGAATATGTGTAGAAGTTTAGAGAGTTTTTGTGTAGACGGTTGTTGTGGCAAGGCGGGACGCCATTAAAGTTTGTTTTGTTAGCAGTGTGGTTATTTCTTGTGTAATTTTTATGAATCTTGGAGCAAGCGGTCCAGACACAATTATTAGGACGCTTGTGACAGGTATGACATAAAAGTTTAAACTTAGGTATGCCCCCGTTATTTCGCACTGGTAGTCTCGGAGGAGGTGTGTAGGATAAGTCGTCGTGAGGGGTTGACACTATGAATATAATATGACTATGAGCTACCGCACTGGGTGACAACAACCTTAGTGACGCCTCTGAAGCGTATGTTTAAATATAATTATACAAGATAGCCGCCGGTAGCGGTGCCACGGTCGATAAAGTACATGTTTACCAATACATCCTATTTTGTTGTTATGAAAGAACATAGTAATTGACCTCAATTCAACACATTGTTGGTCTCGTTAACCCCCCACCTTTTCTTGCAATCTGATTGGGCGGTGGGGTCAGACAGCTTGCTACTTGGTATCCGGCATGGTTGGACATGATAAGAACTATACATAAATAGATTTAAAAAGTACATCTATTAAAAATAAAACAAGTACAATCAAGTAAATCATTTTACTACACTAGACAATCAATGACTTGCCAACTTGCCTTCTTTCTAAGAACCAGTCCATTACCACACTAACATCAATGACTTGCCAATTTGCCTTATATCTAACCAGGCCATTACCACACTAACATCAATGACTTGCCAGTTTGCCTTATATCTAACCAGGCCATTACCGCACTGACATTATTTCATGTCATATCAAGTAACACAATACTCTAATACTTTATCAAGCAACATTCCACGGGTAATAATTCCATCAAATAACATATCACAGTGTCACACTTTGGCCTAATACGGATGAGATTCAATTATTTATCATTAAGCGCTGGCATTTTCAAACTTTGAATACGACATATCACAATATAAACCTAAGACATTTACGCAAATGTCAAAATCTCCACGCCGTCAATAATTTAGTGAGATCTATACCCTACCAGCCCAGCTGTGATCAGAACAACAACAAAATCCACTGCTACAAAATCAGATCCAAACGACTAGTTGATTTGTCCAGTCGACACTCTATCATCGTTTTTACGACAGTGAGTCCCGACCACACCCACGCCCGAATGGTAACAGGACATCTTGTGATATCACGTGATCTTGTTAGCTAAACATTTCTAACAGCCATAGCAACACGATGTTTCCTTTCAAGTGGATTCTCTTCTCTTTTCTACGTAAGTAATTTAAAAATAAAATAACTACTATTCAGCGGCGTAGCTATGATATTTTGCACACACAGTGTGATTATAAAAGGCACCCCCAAAGAACCCCGTTTACTCACACTATGCAATTTTCTTTACATAAAAAAGTTCAAATTTTAATTAGAAATTAAAATAAAAGAAAAGAGATTGAAAAATATGTTTCGTGTTTACATGTTATACAAAATATTTAATATCTTGATTTCAATGTCTGATGTTTGTCTTTCGACACTAAGAAGGCCAAAAACGCTCACTTATCTTATCTTTTCTTATCGTATCTCATATATTACAGACGCTCCTTCTGAACAGAAGATTATTGCATCCTACGTATATCCATGGTTTGTGTTTAGTCCTGTATTTTTATTAGAGTCTTAAATGATGATAAAGTGTTGGCTTTCCTGGTTTCTTTAGGCAACCCATTCCACGCCCGAATACCGGACGGAAAGAAAGAAAATTTGTAAGTGTTTGTTCTTGCATATGGGATAAGAAAGGTGTTTTTATCCTTATGTCTATCTGAGGGTTGTATTTATTTATCTTTGTGTCCTATTTCTAAATTGGAGTTAACTGCCTGATGTATAATTACTAATTTACTCTTCGTTCTTCTATCCTCTAGTGTTTCAGGGTTTAATGATTTAACTAATGGTGTTACTCAAGTGAGTTCTGAATATTCTCCAGTAATGAATCTGGCAACTCTTTTTTTAATTTGTTCTTGTTTATCAATATTTTCTTTGGTGGATGTGCCCCATACAGAAGATGCATATTCTAGTATAGGTCTCACCAGGGTGAGGTAGCATTTTAGTTTGATATCTTTATTACATTTGTAAAAGTTTCTTTTTATAAATCCTTTGTTTATTTTTGTAATAACTTCATTGACATGAGGAATCCATGATAGTTTCTCATTTATTATGACTCCTAAGTATTTTGCATCATTAGTTTGGGTTAGTTCTTTTCCATGAATGAAATATTTTGAATTTATCTGTTTCTTTTTCTTTGTTACTCTTAGCAGTTGACATTTTTTCTGGATGGAAGGACATACTTCATTTACTTTCCAATTTTATTAATTCATCTAAGTCTTTTTGTAAAAGTTTGCTATCTTGTTCTGACTTAATTGTTCTATAGATTATACAATAATCAGCAAATAACCTAACTTTTGTTCCTGTTGAGATATTGTTGGGTAAATCATTTATATTGATTCCCAATTCAAGCAAGGTAACATCTGAGCGTCGCATTTCGCACCTCTGGCCCTCTGTACCTCAAAGGACCAAACATTCTCTAGAGCCCTAACCACCCTAAATTCCCGACAGTATCGTATAAATGTTCAAAATAGTTACAGTCACAAATTTCATTGGCATCTCTTTCTGATAGTAACGTTTTAACGTCCACCAGGTCTAAAACACATTTGTTCAGTTTTTTGTGTGTCGTTAAAAGCATGCTTATGTCCCTTGTTGGCGTCAATCTAAGTCCTATGTCTTTGGTCAGTTGTCCAGGCAACTTTTGATGTCACCTAGTTCTTTGTCATTGAGCTAAACCAACAAGGCGGCTATGGATATTTGTCAGCTTCTGTCATATTAATGTGTCAATCGTGTAATGACATTTAAGATTTGTTTTAGTTTGATATATATACTACTAAAATTTAATGCGAATGCTCCTGAATGTCCCGTGCAGCAAATTGTTTAAGGCGTCATAGTAGAGTATTCTCATAATTTTGTTGCATCCTGCTAGTTCATCCAATCTTTCTGGATCAGCTTTAACATTTTCTAATAGTGAAATGAGGCGTTTTATGACTCTCAGAGTTCTTTTATGACTCTCACAGTTGTTTCAATGACTATCAGAGTTGTTTTATGACTTTCACAGTTGTTTTATGACACTTAGAGTTGTTTTATGACTCTCACCAGAGTGGTTTTATGACTCTCAGAGTTGTTTTATGACACTCAGAGTTGTTTTATGACTCTCACCAGAGTTGTTTTATGACTCTCAGAGTTGTTTTATGACTCTCAGAGTTGTTTTATGACTCTCACCAGAGCTGTTTTATGACTCTCAGAGTTGTTTTATGACTCTCAGGATTGTTTTATGAACTCAGATTAAAAAAAAAATTAAAAAAATCAATTCAATAAATAATTCACTATAAGAATAGTTGATATATTAAAAACGAAAGAAGTGGAACAACTTTAGACGTGCGTACCAGGGCCGGTTTTAGGCATAGGCAAACTAGGCTGCCGCCTAGGGCCTCCGATTAGTCTTCTCATTAGTGAGGAGCCTCTCATTAGAATCCTTTTATATTTATTGTGTATTTCTCTATTAGGGCCACCAAATTCACTTCGCCTAGGGCCTCCAATTCCCTAAAGCCGGCCTTGTGCGTACTCTTGTTAAGTTTTAACAGTTTTTTTTTTTTTTTTTTTTTACAAAACAGTTCATCTTTTACAATCCCGAAAAATGTTATTTTTTATTTCTACAGTTGCGACAGTGGAGGCCTACCCTACAGAACTCAGTTGCGACACAAACCACACTCAACTTTTTCTGTTTGTTGACCTTGTACGCCAGGACAGACCTTTGACCGTCACTCGCGTCAAGAACATCGTCACATACTTCACCACGAAGGTCAAGGACGGCGTCATAAAAACACTGGATGTGTCCCTAATGGATCCTGTTCAAGGAAAAACAATTTTCAATCAGACCAATGTGACTACATCAGTGGAGATCATCTCTTCTATAGACCAACCACTCGATTCAGAAATACGGCGAGATTATTTTAATATACCTGATGTCGCTGTTATAGATCAAATGAGTAATTACACCAAAACATTTTTAAAGCATGTGATATCTGAGGAGATGTACAATAAACAACAGATAGCTACATTTCTCTTACCTTGTTTCATTAGGAATAGTGAATCGATTGATTATTTGAATAAAAATCTATTACCATCTATTTCAAATTTCTCACATTTCTTAACTCTGTTTGTACTCAGTGTTGCTTCTGCAGAAGAATCTAAAATGCTCACCCGCTATTATCTAGCAGATAAAGATGAGAAGACCAATGAATTTTTCACTTTTGTGGACAATACAAATG
This sequence comes from Radix auricularia, assembly GCA_002072015.1. NCBI lineage: Eukaryota > Metazoa > Mollusca > Gastropoda > Lymnaeidae > Radix > Radix auricularia. Next base: position 612,058 of record MUZC01001235.1, on the reverse strand, counting down.
ACTTCACCTGGTATAATCCCGTGACCCTCTACCTGTGTAAGGACTGCCCAAAGGCCTGGACGAGGTATAATTGGGTTAATCACAGTTTTTCTTGTTTCTTTGTTGACACGTTGGCCACCCCATCTCCTGGAAGATGGCGATCAAAAGTTGCTCCTCTCGCGAGTCTACACTGCCAAACATCGAGACTGAGGATGAGTTCGCTTTTCTTAAGAAACTTATCTCCAACAAAGCCAGCATCCTATCCACTGACAAAAGCACAACTGAAAAGTCAACAACCACAGTCGTGAACGTTGGGTTGATTGAAAAACATGGTCTTTACCAGTCCTATTATTTGTGGACTAACCTAAGGCCGTTTTCCCTGAACACAAAAGTTGTCGACAGTGATGATACCAAAGACCGTTGTGTACCAATTACTTTTCCTCTTGATGCAAGGAATTCAACAGATAATATCAAGATGATGAGAATTAACTGTGATAATCTAACTTCTAAAAGTCTTGTGTGTGAAATGGAATTCGGAATGAGAAATCATTTGTTAAGACAAAAAATGAAAATTATATCAATGTTGGAAAGTAGTCTTCAGAAAAAGGGAGTAGAAGGGAAAGAACAGTATCCAAAGACAGAGATCACAAAAAGCAACGAAATGTCACGTCTCAAGTTCGACTGCCAGGATGGTGTAAATTTTATTTCTTACGACTCAGTTTGTGACGGGGCAAGAGATTGTCGTAATATGAGGGATGAGGAATTTTGTAACACGATAGCAACGTTAGAAAAGCTTAACACATTTTTCTGCTCTAACCCAAATGGATTCGATGATCATCCCACTGCGATCTCCATTTCGTCGGATGGACGCTGCAACTTGATCCAAGATTGTCCCGACAACAGCGATGAGCTTGGATGTGATGGATGTTTGGATAAACAATGTGGTGATGGTACGTGTGTCCCAAGCCATTGGCTGTCAAATGATTCACAAGAATGTTATCTATTTATAGCAACCAACGGAAGAGCGTATTTAAATGTTTCAGATGAATGTCAAGGTTGCTTTAATGGATTAGGTTGGTGCAGTTATGAAATTTGTTTTTGTAACGGTAATACAGAAATCAATTTAGACGACTACTCAAAAGGTCAAACATTTTATAACAACATTTCAAATCTTGTGGAGTGGGCGCCAAAGTGTATTTTTCTCAAAGGGAGTGGCGGACATCAAATGGGCTGTCATAACATGAACCATCTGAAAGACTGCAGAACATTTGTATGTCCAGTAGGATTCCTCAAGTGTCCAGATTCTTACTGTGTCCCCTTACATTATTTCAATGACAACATTTTTGACTGTCCCTATGGGGAGGATGAAGAATTGGGGTTTACAATATATTTTTATTTTCAAAGCTTAAGACATTATGCTTGTAAAGAGGCACATATGGTAACACACCGAATTAACATATGTGATGGTGTTGCCCAATGTTTACACAAAGATGATGAAAACGATTGTCCCATGGACTGCCCACCTGGCTTTAAGTGTCATGGCCGAGCTGTTCAAATAGACGACCCCACACAAGTCAAGAAAATAACATCTTTAAACATTTTTGACATCAACACAAAGTTTTTAAACATCTCTGGCGTAGATTTGTCCCATTTAGAGAGCATTTACTATTTCCCTAACTTGCTTGAGATCCACGCTTCTAATTGTAATATCTCAGACCTCAGTAAAATATTTGATGCATTTCATGAGAACAATGTCATTTACACGGTCAATTTAAGCTTTAACAAACTCACTAAAATAAATGATGATGGACCCATTGACTCTCTTAGGAACTTACAACATTTGAACCTGTCACACAACGAACAACTTTCAGAAATAGAATCTAGGAGTATAAGGTCCCGGAAATTGAAGATCCTTGATTTATCTTTTACGGCCATATCGGTTTTAAATCTTAATGTACTTCGAGAGTTTAAAACTTTGCGATACCTAGATCTTCGCAACACCAAATTAGTCGAAATTGGTTCCTTTTTGTTCTTACAAAACCTTGATTATTTAAACCTAGAAAATACCCCACTAGTTCCGAAGAACATGACAGAGATATTAAAATATGTCAATGTTAGTTCAGCCCTATATATAGACAACTATAAATATTGCTGTCCACAAATTTCAAAAGGTGGCACACCTAAACACGCGTGTCACGCACCACCAGTAGCAATCTCTTCTTGTGAAGATCTCCTGAGTGATGTATTGAAACGTTCACTTTTGTGGTTGGTGGCAGGCGTTTCATTGGCTGGGAACATCATTGTCGTCACATACCGGCTATTTTATGACAGGGGCGTCTTTAAGAAAGGTTACGGCGTATTCGTGACCAATCTGAGCGTGTCGGATTGTGTCATGGGCGTGTATCTGCTGATTATCGCCTCTACTGACGTCCGTTACAGAGACGAGTATGTACTTCACGAAAGTGATTGGCGCCACAGTTCCTTGTGTCAGGCTGCTGGCTTTCTGTCCACTCTGTCCAGTGAAACCTCAACTTTCTTTGTGTTTCTCATTACGCTTGACAGATGTCTGGTCATCAGGTTTTCATTCGGTGAACACAGGTTTACAAAACTGGGACTAGTTCTGTCGGTTCTATCTGTCTGGATCCATGGATTCATCCTCGCATTAGTTCCGCTGATTTATCCACAGTGGATAATCTACTCATCCAACGGGATGTGTTTAGGATTGCCACTGGCGAATGATCAAAATCCTGGCTGGCATTATTCGTTTGGTTTATTTATTTGTTTCAATTTTATTTTGTTCCTTTGTATCGCTTGTGGTCAGATTTTCATCTTTCGTTTGATATTTTGCGGTGAAAAATTTCAATTTACCAATGCCCAGGTGTTGCCAGGAGGATACAGGACATCAACGTTGCTAAGCAACTGTTTCTGGTGGTGTTGTCCAACTTCCTGTGCTGGTTTCCCATCTGTGTCTTGGGGTTTATGTCACTGACTGGACACAAGGTCAGCCCAGACACCTACGCCTGGTTGGTCGTTTTTGTCATGCCACTTAACGCGGCCGTCAACACCATGATCTACACGGTACCCGTCATGTACAGGAAGTGGCAGGAATTTAAGAAAGGGCGACCAACCGGAAACTGACCTCGAAGTCAGATTAACAATTTGAGAACAGTTGAGACAAACATTTAATAGCCTTTTCAACAAGACAACCACATATCCGACTTATCTTCCTTTCTCAGGATGAGGGGTGGTTGGGGATTCCATAATAATATTTTGTAAAGCTGACTTTAGCCGCAGATAAGGGAGTTGATGAAGATAGTTGACGTAAAACAACGCAGTTTGATCTGAATTTGCGTACACATTACTTCCTTGTAAAATCTTTGGTCCTCCATTTTGTTTAAGGCAGAAATTAATATGGGATGCTAGCGTCTACTCCTGCTCCACATAACTGCGAGGAATACTTCCACAGTTTGATGCCCTCACGCACTTTTGCCCGGCACAGGTTGCGCACCTTGGCAATGATCTCCTACGTTTTATGGTTTATCTGCGCCAGTGACATGTCTTTCTTGCAGGCAAGGGTGACGTCTTTTCCTCATAACAGTTGCCAGATCTTGGAATTAGCTTCGAGCTCATCCTGCAGACATGACCCAACCACCGCAGCCACATTTCAATCAGGATTGAGTGCACACTCAGGATATGGCTCCTTCTGAATACCTCTGTGTGATTTTATCCTGACACTTGCTTTGTAGGATTCAGTGCAAACTTCATAAGTGGAAACTGTTCAGCTGTTTTATTATCGGCGCAGATCGTCCAGCACTCGCTGCCTATCAGTCAGCCGGCATTGTTCCACACTCTTTGATTTAGCTTAGCCATTAACGTTTCGGCTCTTGTCGATTCTGGTTTCTATTTCATTTACCAGTGAGAGTGCGCTTATTAATATTATTTTATTGCCAATGTAGGTGAAATCCTTGCTAATCTTTAATACAAAATCCTTGCATACCTCTAAGAACTTACTGACCAGCTGCTTGAGTCCCAACTCTGTATGGGGGGTAAGTGCTCCATCATCATCCTGTGATCGATACCGATGCAACTTTGCTCTTCGCACGCAGCCGGCTGATGTGATATAGGCTTCCATCCTTTCTGGTAGAATGTTCACACCCGCAAAGCAGTCCTCAAATGCACGTCGCAATAACATCGAGAAAAAGATACCAAAGTGTGTTGGAGCCAGTAAGCAGCCCTGTATGACTCCGCTACAAACTTGGAAGGGTTCTGAGGCGGCACCATCGATAGCACTGTGCTGTGCATATTGGTGGGAAATTCTCAATGCTGTTGAACAAACAGCAGCGGTCAACGTCTATTTTCCAGTATACGTATCAACCTATTGAGGCCGACAAGTTCAAATACCTTTTTTAAAGCAACGAAGATGGCTTTCTGTTGCTCACGACGTTTCTCTTGTAGCTGACTGAGTGAGAAAATCCTATCCATTGTTGACTGGCCTGCTTGAAAACCGCATTTCGATTCCTGGTAGACATCTTGTGCCAGAATTTGCAAGCGTGCATAGACCACTCTAGCAAAGAATTTTCCCACAAAAAACCCACTTAGCAGATGCCACGATAGTTATTGCAATAGCTGCGATCACCTATTTTTTGGAAGGCGTCATTATTTCGGCATCATGCATATCCAGTGGGATGTACCGTGCAGCATATGGGTTTTTGCAGAGAACTGGCTGGCCGTACTTAAGGACTTCATCAGGATCGCCATCGTTACCAGGAGCCTTCCCAATGACAATATGCTCAATGACCCTACTAAGATCCTCTATTTTAATCAAGACATCAACCTGATCTAGAGCTGGTAGATCTGGGTTCCACTGTGATATTGGCCTTTTTTAAATCTTCGTACAATATTTTATCTTATCTTAGATATACAGACACTCCTTCTATGCAGAAGATAATTGCGTCCACAGACCATGAGAGATGATCTGTTGGCAAGGGATGCAGCGGTCACAGGCCACGGCTATAGGTGTTCCACGCTTTACCCCAGCCGCCTAACTACCCATTAGGTACCCATTCGGAGCTGGGTGACTTGGGGACTCCTCAGGCCCCGGGAACAAATCCTCGCCTTCGCGTGGATTCGAACTCGTGACCATCGGTATGACAGTCGAGCGCGCTACCTCTCGACCATCACGTATCTCCTTGATTGGTGTAAGATGGAATTGTATTACAGTGGTTAATGCAATATGTGTTGGCGCAAAATGTTCAATCTTTTTATCTACAGGTGTGTATCTGTAATCATCTTTAAATGTCTAAATATGTTTTATGTTAAATTTGTGGCTTATGAAAAGTATTTTTATTATATTATTACGGCCATTTATGTTTCTAGTATGTATGCATTAACATACATTCGTAAATCGGCTTTTTAAAACGCATTCTTGATTGTGTACAAAATTTCTTTATAAGAAATAAATAATTTTTGGTGTAAAAACTAAGAAATCTTTCTTAAGTATTTTTTAAAAAACCACATTATATATTTGCTTTTTGTATTTCTTTGCAAACTGAGACACGTATGATTGAAACAATAACCATTAAATATCTTGTGTAGCTTGTGAAACAGAACAAAACAACTAGGACGCGGGGAGTATTCATTGAATTTAGTCTTCTCAGCACAATAACATTATAATTGAATATGAGTAATAACACCTAGAAGTCTGTACACAAACCAGGGGCGTCGCTAGGGTTGGTGTCACCCGGGGCGGTAGCTCATGGTGTCACCCCTTCATGATTTAAGGGTGACGTCCATAAATACGTCACGTGAGGCTACCAATTTTCACCCCCCCCCTTTTCACCCGCGTCATTCTTTGTCACAAAAACGTAAACCCAACCCCTTGTCCCGCCATGACGTCACAAAGTTTAGACATCCCTCTCCAAAGCCATAATTTTCTAAAATTAAAAATTAGCATGTTGCAAATAAGTATTTTGTCATTTAAATATGTATTTAGTGTAATTTAAGTATGCACTCTAGTATTGTATCACGCGGGGAGCCATTGAAAACGTCATTAAATAAATTGTAAAAAATCAAATATTTAAGGGGACTTTTATTTAAAGTTGCGGGGTTTTTGATGTGACGTCACATTTTTAAACACACCCGCCTCTAGTCACACATCGTCACAGATGCGTGACCTCTCCCCCCTATGGTTGATTAAAGAGAGGGGGCTGAGCGGGCTAAAGCCAGGGGCCCCCAATAATTTAAATGTTGTCGTTAAGTATAATAAAGATTGGCAAATGTTTGTATGAATCCCTGAAAATGCCTTGGACAGTCATAAGTCAATGCTGCAGTTATAAGTAGGAAGTATA
>MUZC01001235.1:583284-597546 GCA_002072015.1 Radix auricularia | reverse complement strand
TGCGTCCATTTGGAGTCAATGGTGACGCATGGGGACATCTTTGAGAGACTTTCCTTCACCTTGTCTTTGAACAGCTGCGCTATCGCAGGGTCTTTCATGCAGGAGGTATTGATGCGTGGACTTCCCTTTTTCTTTGTGTGGTACGAGTTTTTCCTCATTATTCGTACTTTGCTGGCGACAAGGGAATGATCCGTGTCACAGTCGGCACTGTGATAGCTGCGAGTGAGTAGGACGCTAGCTAGTTGTGCACGCCTGGTGATAATGAGGTCCAGCTGGTGCCATTGGTGGGATCGAGGGTGTCTCCAAGATACTTGATGTATATCCTTGCACTTGAAGAAAGTGTTGGTCACACACAAGCCTCGTGAGCAGCACAATTCCAGAAGCCTTTGTCCATTTTCATTTAACTTTCCTCTTCCAAATAGTCCAAGGCAGGTGGGCCAGGCTTCGTGGTCGCTCCCCACTCTAGCATTGAAATCTCCTAGGAGATAGATTGCCTCGTCTTTGTGGATGCTGGCTATTGCCTGGTCTAACGCTCCATAGAACTGGTCCTTCTCTTCCGGAGTTGAATAGAGTGTTGGGGCATACACACTAAGAATGTTTGCTGGGCCCGCCGTTGTTCTGAGTCTTAGAGTGAGGATCCTCTCCGTGCCTGATGACGGGGGTTCAATGGATGGTAGAAGAGTGTTTTTAACAGCGAAACCCACACCATGCTGTCTAGGTTCGTCTTTCGGTCTGCCTTGCCAGAAGAAGGTGTAATTGGCCTCTTTGAGTGAACCATTGTCTGGGAGCCTGGTCTCCTGAAGGCATGCTATGTCAATATTTAGCCTTTTAAGTTCTCTATCGATTATTCCTGTCTTCCGTGAGTCGTTTATGGACTGCAGATCATCAGTGATGCCGGGACACATAGTCCTCACGTTCCAGCTAGCGATTCGAAGAGCTGGGGTCTTCTTTTTCTTTTTTGTATTTCTTGGTGCAGGGCTTAGTGGCCCACTTGTTGAGTGGTACTCTAATCTCCACGCACCCAGTGGAGAAGGCAGGCCATGACGGGATAGCACCTATTTGACTGGGGGCTGCCCAGTTTGAGGCGGGCGGTAGCTATCCAGTGAGACATTGGTAGTCTCTCCCACCGTCGGAAGCAGCCCCTGGCGCCTAGCTCTACGTCAATTGAGCTTTGGCTTATAACCGGTAACTGCTGCTTCCCGTGTTTTGTCGACACCTTGCGGCGACGCTGGAGTGTCCTCTCCAGAGGTGATGCAAGCCTGGGCGGGTATTATGGAGAATTAGCTGCTGCCCATACAGCATATCCCCCCTCTCCACGTAAATGGTGTAACCAAGGGAACGACTTGCGTCGATGCAGCTTGGCTGCCATTGTCGTCGCAGGAGCTGCCGGTATGTACATAAGTGTAAATCCTTGTAAATCGTCATTAAATAAATTGTAAGCATTCAAGTTTTTAAGTGGTACTTTCATTTAAAGTTGCGCGTTTTGATGTCACGTCACATATCTAAAACACACACATCCTTCTTCACAAACGTATAATCGCCTCCTCCCTAGGAGCTAAACGTCATTTATGGATGGCCTCTTACACATCTTAGACTTTTAGTAGTTATCTATTGACTTAAAAAATTACAAATTTTGGTGTATTATTTTTTTAAAAGTTTGGACAAGGCACACTAGGTAACGAACACGCAAAACACAATCAAATGGAGGGAGGAAAGGGAATAGATAAACACCATCTATAATCGGAAATCCTATGTCGGCGTATTTCAAAGTAACTTTAATGTCAAAGCAGGGATGTATTATTAACAAAACCAAACACGGCCTCATTTATCTCTATGCAGTCCCTCCCCACGGCCGACGACTTACCGATTTGAAATTGTTAGTAACTGATTAATTTTTTAACTTCAAATACAGACAACCTTGTACATCAGTTTTTCTAGGCCAACACGTGTTAATGAACACAAGAAATACAAGCGAATGCAAGGGGTGTGGGTTATATGAATGAAGGCAGGAGAGGGGACGTTAGATAAACAGCATTAGCTAGTATCAATCGGCGTATTTCAAAGCGAAGTTACCGTCAAGGAAGGGATTTTTTTGTTTACTAACAAACTGCCGCTTTTATCTCTAACATCATTATTTTTGTAAGAGGACTTTTGTTTTCCTTATCTATATGATTCTTTTAAAGCGCCAAAACCTTTTTGTGTTTGCGATTTCTGTTTCACGCTGACAGATATTTCTCCTTATTTACAGCATTTATTTCAAACAAACATTTTCATTTGAAAATTATTTTGCGAAATACAATGTTATAAAGAAGCCGAATGGGATCCGAAGTTTGGCCTCCGTTGAAATAGACTTTGAATTTACATTTTCACGGGTACCCGGGCGGAATTTTATTACCTGGGTAATCAGATGGCAATGGGTACCCGGGTCCCGGGTATCCGTTGACAGGCCTACTACGGACATGATAATATCTGAGTTATCAGGAACTATTTACTTATCCTTGGACCACTTATCACAATAGTAGCTACTGACATGATAATATCGAAGTTATCAGGACATATTTACTTATCCTTGAACAACTTATCACAGTAGTAGCTACTGACATGATAATATCAAAGTTATCAGGAAATATTTACTTATCCTTGAACCACTTATCACAGTAGTAGCTACTGACATGATAATATCAAAGTTATCAGGACATATTTACTTATCCTTGAACAACTTATCACAGTAGTAGCTACTGACGTGAGTATCAACTAAAAACAAAATACCGGTCCGCCACAGACAGAAACTCAAGGCACACAACTCACACCGAAGCTTCTCAATGTTCATGTTCTGGTGGATGTTGTAAAGAAAAGTTACCTCTCTTTATTTCCACGTGCGCCTCTCTCTTGATTGTGGTGTGGTTAAGTTGCAACATATTTGGTTCGCATAAAAATATTTTTTATTTGCAATCCATTCCACTTCCAGATTCCAGACGGGGATATCAAGAGTTTGTATCAATTTGTTCTTGCATAAGGAATAAGAAATGTTTTTTTTATCCATATGTCTATCTGAGGGTTGTATTGGATTTATGTTGTGTTACAGATTAGAGTAAATTGCCTTATTTATTATAATAGCTTTGCTCTTTGTTCTTCTGTCCTCTAGTGTTTCTAGGTTTAATGGTCTAACTGAATTCGATTGTGTATCATTGTACTTAATTATTTGTATTTGAAATCTTTATCGCAGTCCACATCAGTATAACTTATTATTTATGTAACAGACATAGAGTATCTAGATTATGAAATAAAATGACTGACTTTTCAAGATTGAATATTTTCTTACCATTGTACTCATCTTTGTTTTTAACAGCTCGTGAATTTTATGATGTGGACGATGCTATGTTTTATTGGTGTAAGTCGAAATTCAATTGATTGGATGCAGTAAATACAGTGAGCTTATATATTTGTGTGTACACCATGATGAATTCAAAAAGGGACAAAGACACTACTAGAGGGAAATAGAAAAAGAGGGTGGATAGAGAGATCAAAGAGAGCGGGTGGACAGAGAGATCAAAGAGAGAAAGTGGACTAAGAGATCAAAGAGAGAGGGTGGACAGAGAGATCATAGACAGAATGTGAACAGATAGATTAAAGAGAGAGGGTGGACAGAGATATCAAAGACAGAGGGTGGACAGAGAGATCATAGACAGAAGGTGGACTGAGAGATCAGAGAGGGTGGATGGAGAGATCAAAGAGAGAGGGTAGACAGAAAGATCATAGACAGAAGGTGGACTGAGAGATCTGAGAAAGAGGGTGGATAGAGAGATCATAGACAGAAGGTGGACTGAGAGATCAAAGAGAGAGGGTGGATAGAGAGATCATAGACAGAAGGTGGACTGAGAGATCATAGAGAGAGGGTGGATAGAGAGATCAAAGAGAGAGGGTGGAAAGAGAGAGAGATCATAGACAGAAAGTGGACTGAGAGATCAAAGAGAGAGGGTGGATAGAGATATCATAGACAGAAGGTGGACTGAGAGATCATAGAGAAAGGGTGGATAGAGAAATCAAAGAGAGGGTGGACAGAGAGATCATAGACAGAAGGTGGACTGAGAAATCAAAGAGAGAGGGTGGATAGAGAGATCATATAGAGAAGGTGGACTGAGAGATCAAAGAGAGAGGGTGGATAGAGAGATCATAGACAGAAGGTGGAATGAGAGATCAAAGAGAGAGGGTGGATAGAGAGATCATAGACAGAAGGTGGACTGAGAGATCATAGAGAGAGGGTGGATAGAGAGATAAAAGAGAGAGGGTGGACAGAGAGATCATAGACAGAAGGTGGACTAAGAGATCAAAGAGAGAAGCTGGATAGAGAGATCATAGACAGAAGGTGGACTGAGAGATCATAGAGAGAGGGTGGACAGAGAGATCAAAGAGAGAGTGTGGATAGAGAGATCAAAGACAGAATGTGAACAGAGAGATCAAAGAGAGAGGGTGGATAGAGAGATCATAGACATAAGGTGGATAGAGAGATAAAAGATAGAGGGTGGATATATAGATCAAAGAGAGAGGGTGGACAGAGAGATCATAGACAGAAGGTGGACTGAAAGATCAGAGAGAAAGAGAGATGGTGGATAGAGAGATCATAGACAGAAGGTGGACTGAGAGATCAGAGAGAGAGGGTGGATAGAGAGATTATAGACAGAATGTGAACAGATAGATTAAAGAGAGAGGGTGGACAGAGATATCAAAGACAGAGGGTGGATAGAGAGATCAAAGAGAGAGGGTGGACAGAGAGATCATAGACATAAGGTGGACTAAGAGATCAAAGAGAGAGGGTGGATAGAGAGATCATAGACAGAATGTGAACAGATAGATTAAAGAGAGAAGGTGGACAGAGATATCAAAGACAGAAGGTGGATAGAGAGATCAAAGAGACAGGGTGGACAGAGAGATCATAGACAGAAGGTTGACTGAGAGATCAGAGAGGGTGGATAGAGAGATCATAGACAGAAGGTGGACTGAGAGATCAAAGAGAGAAGGTGGATAGAGAGATCAAAGAGAGGGTGGACAGAGTGATCATAGACAGAAGGTGGACTGAGAAATCAAAGAGAGAGGGTGGATAGAGAGATCATAGACAGAAGGTGGCCTAAGAGATCAGAGAGAGAGGGTGGATAGAGAGATCATAGACAGAAGCTAAATAGAGAGATAAAAGAGAGAGGGTGGATAGAGAGATCAAAGACAGAGGGTGGACAGAGAGATCATAGACAGAAGGTGGACTGAAAGATCAGAGAGAGAGAGAGAGGGTGGATAGAGAGATCATAGACAGAAGGTTGACTGAGAGATCAGAGAGAGAGGGTGGATAGAGAGATCAAAGACAGGGGGTGGACTGAGAGATCAGAGTGAGAGACAGAGGGTGGATAGAGAGATCAAAGACAGGGGGTCGACTGAGAGATCAAAGAGAGAGGGTGGATAGAGAGATCAAAGACAGAATGTAAACAGACAGATCAAAGAGTGAGGGTGAACAGAGAGATCAAAGAGAGAGGGTGAACAGAGAGATCAAAGAGAGAGGGTGGACAGAGAGATCAAAGAGAGAGGGTGGTCAGAGAGATTAAAAAGAGAGGGTGGACAGAGAGATCGAAGAGAGAGGGTGGACAGAGAGATCTAAAAGAGAAAGGGTGGACAGAGAGATCAAAGAGAAAGGGTGGACAGAGAGATCAAAGAGGGAGGGTGGACAGAGAGATCAAAGAGAGAGGGTGGACAGAGAGATCAAAGAGAAAGGGTGGACAGAGAGATCAAAGAGAGATCAAAGAGAGAGGGTGGACAGAGAGATCAAAGAGAAAGGGTGGACAGAGAGATCAAAGAGAGAGGGTGGACAGAGAGATCAAAGAGGGAGGGTGGACAGATAATTAAAGTTGTTACATTTACTTTTTGAATTTCATTTCTTTACATTTTTCTTTCTCTCACTCTCAGATATTCCTAACTGTAGAACAATTGTTAATAATCCAATAGGGGATCCTGATACTATGACAGAAGTTATACCAGCTACCATCCCAGCTCCAGCTACCATCCAAGCTCCAGCTACCATCCAAGCTCCAGCTACCATCCCAGCTCCAGCTACCATCCAAGCTCCAGCTACCATCCCAGCTCCATCTACCATCCAAGCTCCAGCTACCATCCAAGCTCCAGCTACCATCCCAGCTCCATCTACCATCCAAGCTCCATCTACCATCCAAGCTCCAGCTACCATCCCAGCTCCATCTACCATCCCAGCTCCAGCTACCATCCAAGCTCCAGCTATCATCTCAGCTCCAGCTACCATCCCAGCTCCAGCTACCATCCCAGCTCCAGCTATCATCTCAGCTCCAGCTACCATCCCAGCTCCAGCTATCATCTCAGCTCCAGCTATCATCTCAGCTACAGCTACCATCCCAGCTCCAGCTACCATCCCAGCTCCAGCTACCATCCCAGCTCCAGCTACCATCAAAGCTCCGGCTACCATCCCAGCTCCAGCTACCATCCAAGCTCCGGCTAACTTCCAAGCTCCAGCTACCATCCAAGCTCCGGCTACCATCCCAGCTCCAGCTACCATCAAAGCTCCAGCTATCATCCCAGATCCAGCTACCATCCCAGCTCCAGCTACCATCAAAGCTCCAGCTATCATCCCAGCTCCAGATACCATCAAAGCTCCAGCTATCATCCCAGATCCAGCTACCATCAAAGCTCCAGCTACCATCCCAGCTCCAGCTACCATCCCAGCTCCAGCTACCATCAAAGCTCCAGCTACCATCCAAGCCCAAGCTACCATCCAAGCTCCAGCTTCCATCCCAGCTCCAGCTACCATCAAAGTTCCGGGTACCATCCAAGCTCCGGCTACCATTCAAGCTCCGGCTACCATCCAATCTCCGGCTACAAATCAAGCTCCGGCTACCATCCAAGACCCGGCTACCATCCAAGCTCCGGCTACCATTCAAGCACCAACAAAATCAGCGGCAACAACAATACCTGCAATGCAACCAATTACAACCACAACTTTAATAACTACGAACACAACATCAATAAAAACAACGATCACCACACAGCCGTGGTCCGTATGCCACTGTCCCAACAATTCGTGCACTGCTCGAGGCGGGTGTGAGAACGGTGCTCCCTGTGAGAGCGGGTGGTATGGTCCCTTTTGTCAGTACGGTAATTAAGTCCCAGACATGCCTGTCGATTTTCTCCTGTACAATATTTTTGTTCAGCTTGATGGTGATCATAACCATTTTATTTTTAGTTAATTGGCTCCTTTCTGCAGATATCATTTCAATTGAATAAATATGATATAATATTCCAAGGCACTCACTCACTCACTCACTCACTCACTCAATCACTCACCCACTCACTCACCCACTCACCTACTTACTCTATCACTCACTCACTCACTCACTCAATCACTCACCCACTCACTCACCCACTCACCTACTTACTCACTCACTCACTCACTCACTCACTCTCTCACTCACCAAATAACTCACTCACTCGCTCACTCACCCACCCACCCACTCACTCACTCACTCACTCATTCACTCACACACTCACACACTCACTCACCCACTTAATCACTAACTGACTCACTCACTCACCCACTCACTCACTTACTCAATCAGTCACTCACTCAATAACTCACTCACTCACCCACTCACCAACTCACCCACTCACCCACTTACTCTATCAATCACTCACTCACCCACTCACTCAGTCACTCACCCACTTATGCACTCACTGACCCACTCACTCACTGACCCACTCACCGACTCACCCACTCAACCACTCACCCACTCACTCACCCACTCAACCAATCACTCACCCACTCACTCACACACTCACTCACTCACTCATTGTATCCGTAACACTAAGATGTTATTGTTTGAGCTTTTATTTTAATACTATGTGTGCATCAGGAGGTGTGCAAAATAATTATAAACTATCAATTTACCCGCGCTTTGCTGCGGTAAATTAGGATTTCAGTTTTTGAAAAAAAGGCGTCTTTTTTATACAGCTCATTATGAGATATAACCTATATTTAGGCAATCGTCTCACACGCGAGAAAGGATTTAATATTTTTTGCCTCTTACCATCGCGGGAGTGTACTCAACAACTTTTCAAAATTTCAAGAATTGTAGAATTAGTGTTGATTTAGATTTATATAGCCCATTTTAGGATGAAAAAAAGGTTATGGGCCCCCGGCCACACAGGAGGGAACATTTTGAAAATGTATATAACTATTTTCCTTATTAATATTGCGGGATGTTACTAAACAACTACAGAAGACTTTATACTTTTACCTACACAGAAAATGGTAGAAGAAGTAATTTACATTTTTTAATGGCTGATTTAATAGAAAAACTACATTGGGGCCTCCGGCAGTAAGTGATACATTAAATATATATTCTCCTGTTACCATCGAGGAAGTATACTCAACAACTTCCTATAGTTAAAAATTCTACATAATCGCAAAAAGAACAATTAGTGATTTTCAATATTTGCAGATAAAGAGAAATAGTTTTTGGGACCCCGGCCCCAAATAATTTGGAAATGTAAATTTTCATTTTCGTCGTAAGAGGGTAATCAACAACTTCTCATATTTCATGCTCCTGCCTACACCGGAATTGGGAGAATTAGTGATGATTGAGTGAGTGAGTGCATTAAAAACTATATTTGGGCCCCAGGCCCCCATTAAGGGATATTTTAAATATGTTTTCACCTGCTACCATCGTGGAAATGTATTTAACAACCCCACAACTTTGCACGCCTTTACCTATTCGGGAAATAAGATAATTGTAAATTTTCGATTTTTATATAGGTCATATGAGAGAAAAAAAATGTTTTTTTGGGCACCGGCCACCATGAGTGTGTATTTCAAAATTCTTTTACACCAACTTTCGTCGTGAGAGGGTACTTAACAATTTTCCAAAGTTTCATGCTCCTACCAACACGGAAAATTGGAGAATTTGTGATGAGTCGGTTTATAATAAAAGAAAAATTATATTTGGGGCCCCGGTCCCCCATTAGTGGGAGTTTTCACATTCTTTTTTGCCAATTTTTGTCAGGAGATTGTACTCAACAATTTCCCAAAGTTTCATGCCTCTACCTACATGGGAAATTGGCAAATGGGGATTGTCAGTTTTCATATAATATATATTTGGAAAAAAAACTACATTTGGGCCCCCAATCCCCAGTAAAGGATATTTGTAATTTTTTCAACCTGCTACCATCGTGAATGGGAATGTAGCAACTACCCAACGTTTTATGTGTCTACCTACACGGGCAATAAGTGAATTATAGATATTAAATTTTTATAAATCTCATATAAAAAATATGTTTTAGGGGCCATGGCCCCCATGAATGTGTATTTAAAAATTCTCTTATACCGACTTCCGTCGTAAGAGGGTACTTAACAATTTCGCAAAGTTTCATGCTCCTACCAACACGGAAAATTGGAGATTTAGTGATGTGTCGGTTTTTATTATAAGAAAAACTATTTTTGGGGCCCCGGTCCCCAATGAGAAGAAATTTTAACATTCTTTTTTGCCAACTTTTGTCGGTAGCGTAACCAAAGTTTCATGCTTCTACTTATACGGGAAATAGGAGAATTAGTGATTTTTAATTTTTATGTAGCTCATATAAGGAAAAACCCTTTTTTGGGGCCCCAGCCCTCATGAGTGGGAAATTTAACTATTTTTTATCATTTATAATTGGGAGCGTGTACTTAACAAATGTCCAAAGTTTCATGCTTCTACCTACACGGGAAATAGGAAAATTGGTGATTTTCAATTTTTATAGGGCCCAAAAAAGGAAAAAAAATGTTTTTGCGGCCCCTGGCTTGACATGACAGAAATGTTAAAATTCTTTTTCGCCAAGTTTCGTAGTGAGAGGGTGCCCAACAACTTCCCAAAGTTTCATGCTTCTACCTACACGGGAATTTAGAGATTTACCGATGAGTTGGTTTTTAATATAAGAAAAACTATATTTGGGCCCCCGGTCCCCCACGAGAGGAAATTTTAACATTCTTTTTCCCAATTTTTGTCGGGAGCGTGCACTCAAAAAATTTCCAAACTTTCATGCTTCTACCTATACGGGAATTATGAGAATTAGTGATTTTCAATTTTTATATAGCTCCTATATTTTTTTTAAAAACGTTTTTGGGGCCCCGGCCCCCATGAGTGGAACATTAAACTTTTTTCTCTAATTATAATTGGGAGCATGTACTTAACAAATTTCCAAAGTTTCATGCTTCTACCTACACGGGAAATTGGAAAATTTGTGATTTTCAATTTTTATAGGGCCCAAATAAAGAAAAAAATGTTTTTACACACCCGGCCCCACATGTGCAGGATTTTTAACATTCTTTTTCGCCAATTTTCGTCGTTAGAGGGTAAACAACAACTTCCCAAAGTTTCATGCTTCTACCTACACCAGAAGTTGGAAAATTAGTGACGAATGAGTGAGTGAGTGAGTCAGTCAGGGCTCTCCCTTTTATTTGTATAGATTAAAGATAGCTTTTTATATAGTACAACAGTCCATAGCAGTTAAAAAAACGTGTTTTTTTCGCCGTAAAAAGTATTGTATGATGTCGTCGTTTTAGTTGTTGAACCTTCTCGTCCATGAGGGACATCCACCGATCATTTGTCGGTGTCTGCACTTTCTCCGAGGACATAGGCCACCTACAAGAGACCTCCAGGCATCTCTACCCTGGGCCAGCCTCACATAGACCACTTACAAGAGATCTACAGGCATCTCTACTGGGCCAGTTTCTCGGGGATCTTTCATTCATGGCCCATTCTCTTGATGTCTGCCTAAAATTTTCGGCCTCTTTTCCACTTACCCGTTACCCTGTGGGTTCCATTTCAGGGCTTGTCCTGTTGTATTAGAAGCAGGTTTTCTTAGCGTATGACCGATCCACCTCCACCGCTTTTGAAGAATCTCTTCCTCAATGGGCTTCTGTTTTGTCCGCTGCCACAGTTCCCATTTATTGATTTTGTCCGGCCAGTGAATCCTTCTTAGACAAGAGTTCATTATTTTAGCCTATATTTTAATTTTGGAAAAAGGGAACGATGTAAAAAGATGATTTGAGGATTTCTAATTATAAAATAATTTGTTTACATTTCAGAAAGTTAATATTTCGTATTTATCAAACAAGGATAAGTTACTTGAGCTAATTTGCTCATAATGTACCAGATATCACACAAAATCACGTGATTAATTCTTTATTGGGCGAGTCGTTCAGTGCTATGATAAAAACTTTCGTAATAACACACTTGAGAAACGCATGGTGTCATTCCTACAAGCCACGCGTGGTGTCATTCCTACAAGCCACGCATGCCCAATGCCCAATGCCCAATGTGTCAATTTGACTCATAGGAGCCGCTCATAAATGACGTCACGCACCAAACAGGGGAGTGTCACACTTTGTGACGTGATAAATACAATATCGGTTCATTAACTAATGAATTAATTTAAACAGAGCATTTAACACACACACACAAACACACACACACACACAAACACACACATACACACACACGCGCGCGCGTTCGCACGCACACACACACGCGCGAGCATGCAAAAAACACACACTAAAGAAAAAACACGCACACACACACACATACACACACACACACACGCGCGCGCGCGCGTTCACATGCACACACACTCACACGAAACTAAGCACGCACACACACACACACGAGCATGCACACACACACACACACACACACACACACTAAAGTTAACATACACACACACACAAACACGCACATAAACATATTGAAAGGAAATGGCTCAATAAAAAAAATCAGAAATCAAAATCACATCCCGTAAAAACAAAGCTTTTGACTATAAACCCCTTATACATGAGACATAAACTAAAAGTATTGATTATATTCAAACATTTACAGACTAAACGTGACTGAACTCTCTTGGTGTAAAAAAATGACAGGCGGGTCGGGGAGGCGTGTCATGCATGGCTGGAGTGATCTTCAGTAAACACGGGAATGTAACCAAAAGGGGACTACCATACATTTATAGAGAGATAAACTAGAAACCTTTAATTTAATTACGGTACATTCGATCATTCATGTATTTGTAGGTGACCCAAGTCTATGTGCAAAATTTCGGCTCGATAGTATTATGGAAAGTGGGTCATTTTTTACTTTTATCTTTCCGCCCGACGGACGACCCGACGGACGACCAAGACAGAGCAGGCGTTGATTTAATACAAGGGATTTAAAATGCTTTAATTAATCAACGAAATTACTATTTTAACAAAGAGAATGAGTCATAGTTTCTAAAAATATCTAAACTAATGAGGCTATTCATTTAAGAATTTACGTTCCCTCAACAAAATGTATGAGAAAAAAAGTAATTGTTTTCTGTAAATTAATAATTTTAAGAGGAGATTTATAATATTATTATTTTAAAAATATCTTATATTATTTCTTTACAATGTCAGAATGCCCTTTAGGAACATGGGGAACAAACTGTAAAAATCTCTGCTCTGACCACTGTGTTGACCAGTCATGTGACCACATCAGCAGTCAGTGTACTAGAAGATGTCTTGTAGGTTACAAAATGCCTTATTGCCTAACGTGTAAGTATGAAAATAATATCTCAAAATATCAACTTTAAAGTCACCTTAACCTAAGAAAAAAAAATGAGTAAAAATAACAATAAAGAATCTTCGTGTCTGTCTTTTATCCTTTCAAAGACGATCTCTTCATTAAGTTTTTATGGCATTTAAAAGCTGAATTATTCAAATTTACAAGCTACTTGCCCGTCGTTTTCTAAATTAACTAATTTTGACTCGTTTCAGTTTTACAGTGTTTTAAATGTTTATCAAATTTAATATTCACACTCACCCTAACCCCCCCCCCCACACACACACTCTCTCTATCTCACTCCAACACAGCTCTAAATATTATTAGCTATTGTTTTATGCTTTGGTGATTTTCCAAGAAATCCAGTAAATCTTTTTGGTGATTGTTTTGGCCAGTGCACATTCTTGAAAACTTCTTAACGTATTTGCAAAAGACCCGAATGGTATGGTTCAGGAGGAATTGCTGTTCAAAGCTCAAAAAGACTGGCCAGACATTCCAAATATATAAACGCAATTCCCACTGTAAATTGCGTTAAAAATAGTCATTGTCACAAGTCATTGTCACACGTCATTGTCACACGCCATTGTCACACGTCATTGTCACAAGTCATTGTCACACGTCATTGTCACACGTCATTGTCACAAGTCATTGTAACACGTCATTGTCACACGTCATTGTCACAAGTCATTGTCACACGCCATTGTCACACGTCAATGTCAAACGTCATTGTCACACGTCATTGCAGCAATATTTGTGGTGTCACACGTCATTGTCACAAGTCATTGTCACACGCCAGTGTCACACGTCAATGACAAACGTCATTGTCACACGCCATTGTCACAAGCCATTGTCACACGTCATTGTCACACGACATTGTCACACGCCATTGTCACACGCCAATGTCACCCGCCATTGTCACACGCCATTGCAGCAACATTTAAATTATTCTCCTCCTTTTTCTCCCAAGCTCCTATAAACTTCTTTTATACATTTCTAATGACGATCAACTTTATTTTCCAGCTCTAGTGGTAGCCGCGACCTCCATTCAGCTTCCATCAAACTCCGCCCATGTCATAACCATTGTGTCTGTTGCTGTCTCCGCTGCTCTGTTGGCCATCATTGTCACTGTCGTCGTCGTTGTGTTGTACCGCAAGAGGTTGGCACGTAAAGAGCTTTACATCGTCAGTGGAGAGTTTAGTAGGGCAAGCTCCACAACTAAACTCGTCACTTCTATGGATCCCAAATGTTATGACGTCATCATCGACGCGGAATGAATCCGATACAACATCTTCTCACGGATAGTAGTCACGTGACCAGTGAGAAATAACCTGTTCTGTATGATTTCTTTTTAAATTCAAGTTATATAATCTTATGTATATTGTTTTTCTATTTAAATCGTTTTAAAAATATAACTAATGATATGACTTAAGTATCAAATATATCTTTTTCTTCTGGTTAACACTTTATCTTTTATATACCAATAATCAAGCTATTAAAAATAATCTTTAATATTTGATTTGATTTATTTCGCCATTTATGAATGTGCTCTTTGTATGACTGTTTGAGACTCACTGTTATTTGATGGAATATTATGTTCTTGCAATTCTAAAACTGTAGTGTCGTACGTCCCCACAGCAGCATCTGACCC
>MUZC01001235.1:560434-583269 GCA_002072015.1 Radix auricularia | reverse complement strand
CACAAACTTTCTAGTTATAATCCCTAAACGTCTTAGTGTTTAGATTAGTGTTGTTGTGTTTTAGACGTCAGCTTCTGATGTGTGGTATTAAACATGAGCAGGATCTAAGACTGAAAAGTTATCAAGGGTATTAACCGGCAGGTAGGGGTTGGACACCTATCCAAAGTCACTCAAGTGAGAAACACAAAGTTTCGGTGGAGGGAAATGATTTTTATAACAGTTCAATAAGTGCATCTACCCCTCCCCCTCCGTACATTCACCTCTGTTGACATTTATTACGTCCATGTACTATGTAACTATTATAACATCACGACTCTATAACATCACATATATACTATATCTGAATCACTAATTTAACGTCCCAACTCTATAACATCACACATTTATCTTGTCTGAATCACTAATTTAACATCCCAAATCTATAACATCGCACATATATCATATCTGAATCACTAATTTAACATCCCAACTCTGTAACATCGCACATTTATCAAAATCACTAATTTAACATCCTAACTCTATAACATCGCATATTTCTCTTATCAAAATCACTAATTTAACTTCCGATGAAATAGAAAAGGGAGAGCATCAAAGTATTCAAAGTCACTTTCAGTTTTTATTGTATTAAGAGCTTTATTTACTCACCAGATGCGCTTGATTTATTTCAGGACATTTTTAAGTAAGTTCAGTAAGTGTAGAAAATTTTAATTAAATGCATCAATTTTTTAAACCTATAAATCATTCTAATTAAAGAAAGCATAAAATGACATGATGGAACATGTGGGACTTAGTTCCTCATTCAGAGATCTTTTGGGATAAGTTCCTCATTCATAGATCATGTGAGGTAACTTCCTCATTCAGAGATCATGTGAGGTAAGTTCCTAATTCATAGATCATGTGAGGTAAGTTCCTCATTCATAGATCATGTTAGGTAACTTCCTCATTCAGAGATCATGTGAGGTAAGTTCCTCATTCAGAGATCATGTGAGGTAAGTTCCTAATTCAGAGATCTTGTGAGGTAAGTTCCTAATTCAGAGATCATGTGAGGTAAGCTCCTCATTCATAGATCATGTTAGGTAAGTTCCTCATTCATAGATCATGTGAGGTAAGTTCCCAATTCAGAGATCATGTGAGGTAAGTTCCTAATTCAGAGATCATGTGAGGTAAGTTCCCAATTCAGAGATCATGTGAGGTAAGTTCCTCATTCAGAGATCTTGTGAGGTAAGTTCCTCATTCAGAGATCATGTGAGGTAAGTTCCTCATTCAGAGATCATGTGGGGTAAGTTCCTCATTCAGAGATCATGTGAGGTAAGTTCCTAAAACAGAGATCATGTGAGGTAAGTTCCCAATTCAGAGATCATGTGAGGTAAGTTCCTCATTCAGAGATCATGTGGGGTAAGTTCCTCATTCAGAGATCATGTGAGGTAAGTTCCTAAAACAGAAATGATGTTGACTAAGTTCCTAATTCAGAGATCATGTGAGGTAAGTTCCTCATTCAGAGATCACTTGAGGTAAATTCCTTATTCAGAGATTATATTAGGTAAGTTCCTTATTCAGATATTATATTAGGTAAGTTCCCCATTCAGAAATTGATTTATAATTTTGAAAATAAATTTGGATACAATTTAAAAAAATCACATCATTTACGGCTAATTTAACGCTCAAATGCTTTTGACAACTTTAGAACAAAACTTTCTGAAAAAATAGCTAGTTTCTAGCAACATTATACTCAAAATTATACACAACTTTAGGTAATCCCAACTTTGGACAAAACCAAGTGCCAGTTCCAATTTTTTATCAACTTTATGAAAGCAGATTGAAAAGTCAGGTTAAATATCTGTGACGAGTGAATGACATTTGACATTTTCTTTTTTAATGGGATGACATAACTCCAAGTATAACAGCTCAATTTTTATTATTTTTTTTTAATGTTTTAATTTGAGAAATGTGCAATGATTTTAGATTCATCCATTTAAAACATTCATCTTTCAATACACTAACAAAGCGTGTTGAATAGCGGTATAAACTAATTTAAAGGCATTATTTTGCTGTCTTATAACACACACATTTTCTGTTTTTAACGCATGTATTTTTATCAAGTAGCAAATCGTATAACGAGACAAGACAGCTTATACGGGAAACATTCATATTTGAGGCGTGAAAATAGCAGTGTGTCTTCGTTGATATGATCACTTTAGTATCACTTTCGGTTGTCATGGTTTCACCAAGTATACGAAGAGAGAATCATAATTAATTGGGTTTTTGGGGGAAAAAAAGACACCAATCGCGATAAAGATCGATTTACTAATTTAAAAAAACTCGTTAATAAGTTTATTTTAATTAGCTCTAGTCAACGAATTTTTTTAAAATAAAAAAAACAACTAGAAAACACGAAGAATGTACTGAGTAATAAAATAATGACGGAGCAAGTACAAGGTACTCGGTACTAATATAATACGGGTAGCCTGAACAAGACACTCAGTACTAAAACAATGACCACAGCACGAACAAGGTGCTCAGTACTAAAGACTAAAGTAATGATGGCAACACCGACAAGGTACTCAGTACTAAAATAGGGATAGTAGCATGTACAAGGTATTCAGTAATAAAAACAATATACATAATTTGAAATGTATGTCCTGTCCGTCACGCTTTCCGTCCCGTCCGTAAGGCTATGCGAGGAAAATCTCTGATTTAAAAAAAAAAACAAAAAAAAAAAACATGAAAATATAGATGTAAAATAATTTATAAAATGTTTGTTTAGAGATTAACAGAGCGTGGTTCTCGCTATAAAAGATTGAAACGTGACGTCACTATTTAAGATTTCAATAATATGTAAAAGGAAACAACTAAAAAAAAGAAATGGTTTATTTGATGTGATTAATATTATTTTTACTTTTTGTATTAGTCTAAATGTTTTATGTCAGTGTGCATGTTAATTTTTTGTACGTTATCCTGAATTTAAATTTCTATATCAATGTGTAATATCCGTAATTCGGCTGGGTAGCGAAGTCAATAGTGCGCTCGCCTCACAAGCTGAGGTTCGTGGGATTGAGCCCACGAAAAGCCATTATAAAAATAGTGAAAAATGACTAACGCTAAGAACGTCTTCCGCTGACCTGGAGGGGGATGGGCGCCGCCAGTGTCTATCAAGCCCGAGAATGTTCTAATGGAAACATTAGAGTCCCCTACGACCTCGAAAAAAAGAGATTATGGGACTTTATATATATATTATATATAAATATATATATGTATATGTATGTATGTATCCGTTTTTCGGCTTATTAAATTTACAATTGGTTTGTGTTTGGTTGTCAAGTTTCGATGCGTTTCGAACTACAATGACATTTTTTTATTACAGCGAATTAAGTTTGTCAACTTATGCTTCAGTTTAGCGTTTGTTTTTCGTTTATACTCTACGAGAGTGCATATTTGTGTGTTTAAAAAAAATTAACATATTTAAAAATTGAAATCCCCTCCCCCCAGACAACAGTTTTTGTTTGATTGTCATCTACATGCTTATAGTGGCTTATCTATGAAATTGTAGGGGCTTGGGGCCCCGGGGGCTTAATCTCTTTTGTGGCCCCACATACATGGCGGTAGCGTAATATTAAATGTAAAAAAAATTTGGGGGCCCCCCTCAAGTGGGGCTCGGGGAATTTCGAATTTGTCCCCACACCCTTGTCATATCTACGCCACTATTTACATGTACTATTTAAACTAAACTTGAAAAAGATTTGCTTTTATCATAGAAATGGAAGAGTAGCTGACTTGAAAATAATGAAAACATTGGTTTAAATTCCTAAAACGTGTTTATTAAATTGTAAACACGATTAACAGTTGATACCTTATTCTTTTCTTTCATTCTTTGACATACTTTGCTTATTACCTTTCATGCAAAATAAAGAGTTTTTTTTCCTTATTTACATGTGTAAATAGTTACATTTTATTTTTTAACGTGTTTATGATAACGTTGTAGTAATAATGTTAGGACAAATGAGCGAATAAACTGACAAGTCATAATCTTTAATGAAGCTTACACGGCTTCAAATCACAGATGTACTTGATATAGATCACATTATTACAGTCACATAATTTATTTTTAATGCCCTGTGTTATATTATTGGTGCGGTCATATATGGTACGCACTATTCAATGCCGCAAGTTAACAATATTTGCTGTAATATCACTTTATACTGTGTCTAATTCACTATTCATTTACAACTGTGAAAATGTCATTATTATTCTTGCAAAGTTATATAGCGTGCAGCATAAGCCATACATTTTCTCATCACATGAATATTCGTATATAGTACTATATATAATCAAAATGTATAATTTGATATGTAAGTCCGTTCGCAACGCTAGATTTTAGCAAGCGTACCGCTTAAAAGGTTTGAAAAAATAATTACTGCATCAAAAGTAATTTTTTGGAACTTCCGCGTGTAATTGTTCAGCATGGAAATGATATTTAATTTTTCTCTCTTTGTCTCAAGATTTTCCGATTATTTACTATACGGTTTTCAGACATAAGGGATAGTTTAGAAGAATGATTAATATTTATTTTGAAAATTTCCGTAATTTGTGACGGGTAATATACTCATAACGATTTTAATTTAAAATAATGCACTCGCGCCGCTTTAAGCCAAAATGCACTAACAATTGTTGTCAAATGAGCGGAAAGACGCACTAGACAAACTGGTGTGAAAACATGGAGCTAATGTCGAGAGGTTTGTTTTCACTGACATTCAGATTAATTGGGTCAAAAACTTTACCAGATATTTTTAACAGTTTATAAAAGGATTCTCATTTTAAAATATGCATTGCTAGTAAAATTCAATATCTTCGGGAAATTACGTGCAACAGGTTTGAATTTCTGCGGAGCAAATTTTTAAACATTTTGCACACGGAATGGATGCTGTGCAACTTTGCATACGAGTTTTATTATTATTATTAATTTTTTTTTGCTCATGGACCAACGAACCTTAGATGGAATATCGGAGGAAAGTTTTTTAAGTTTAACGGCATGAGAATCCCCGAACTTGTTCTACGATGCCACGTATTCAGTGGTTGACATTAGTTTCAATTACTTGAGTGGCGTCAAACGACTGGTGAGTCGAGTTACAGCGATCTGTGGTCAGTTTGAAATTATTGGTATGTTAATTTATGTTAATTAGTATATAACAGTTTGCATTATTTTGAGTCATCTATGTAATGTCAAATAGTAAAATATAATTTTCGTCCGGTCATTTTGGTTTGATGTCCAGTTAACGTTGTTTTTTTTTTAATGCGGTCGATTTATATTGAGTAATATAAAGGAGGCAGCTCAGAACCGTGACACATGACATGAGATAGTGTGCAGCTCAAAATGGCGCCCCAACGACCCAGCGTAGGGTTAAGGGACAGTTCAGTTCAATATAAGTAAAATATTAATGAATACAGTTTCTATTTATAAATCAGTACAGGAAGATCTTTTAGTTATTTGTTATTTTCGTTTTTTAAAAATTATGTTATTAATCTGCAATAATAATAAATGCATATAACAACATGATCAAATAATTATCAAAGTTCTAGCAATAATTTTGAAGCACGAAAATTTCCCAAAAATTTACTCACAAAAATTATAATGTGGTTGGTTTAAATCTTGACGAGATTTTAAAAGCTGAAATGTTCTCAAGTCTAAATATTGTTTCATATTTATGTGTGAACCTGTGTGTTGGTAAATTAAAGCTGAAATGTTCTCAAGTCTAAACATTGTTTCATATTTATGTGTGAACCTGTGTGTTGGTAAACTAAAGCTGAAATGTTCTCAAGTCTAAACATTGTTTCATATTTATGTGTGAACCTGTGTGTTGGTAAAATAACGTTTCAGCCGTGCCATAAGTTACTACTGGTACACGTCACGCACCGGGAAGGGTTCACACATTGGATATACAGACGCTCCTTCTATGTAAAAGATAATTGCGTCCACAGACCATGAGAGATGATCTGTTGGCAAGTGATGTAGTGGTCACAGGCCACGGCTATAAGGGTTCCACGCATTAACCAGCCGCCTAACTATTGTCTAGTTAGTTACCCAATCAGAGCTGGGTGACTCGGGGACTCCTCAGGCCCGGGAACAAATCCTCCCCTCTGCGTGGATTCGAAGTCGTGACCTTCGGCCCGCCAGTCGAGCGCGCAACCAGTCGACCATCGCGTCCCACAACGACGGGAGGGGTGTTCAAGAAGTGTGTCGTCACATCAAAAAAGGGGTGACACCAGACTGTAAAGCTCTATATATTCCCGTTATTTGGCACTGGAAAACTCGGAACATTTCTATGGGTTAAATCATGATGGGGTGACACCATGAGCTACCGCCCCGGGTGACACTAACCCTAGTAGGCCTCTGTGAGGTGGTAACTTTGTTGATTCTTAAAATTTGACAGCCGTTTCTGTTGTAAAAGCAAACAGCTACTGCCACTCGCCCACTGTGTCCCATTGTGTAGCAATGAAATCTTTATATTTTCATATTTTTGTCAAAGATTTCACGAATTATTCATAAACGTTTAGTTCTAAAGAAAATGATTAGCAGAAACTATTCAAAAGAGAAACTAATGGAATACTAAAAGGTTATTTTGGCATTTATGTGGAGACCTCATCCTTTTAATTGAATCGTCCAATCAATGGACGACAGAGAAACATTTTGATGATCGAAAGATAATGTATCTATCTTAACTATGTAACAAAAAAAAGACAGCTGAGAAGAAATTTGTATTCTTCATAAGATGATAATATTGTGGAAATTTGTAAGAGGTTTTATCAGTTACTTAGAATTTAGACAAGACTTACAATTTCCGTTCATATTTAACATAGTATTTGTCTTTGAAACTTTGCCCTCAAATTAGAATGTTCAAAATATCTTACATAACTTTGACAAGCGAGAAATATGTTAATCACACGGTTAAAAAATAAAGTAAATACATTCAAAACGTGTTAATTTATTCAAGTTTATTAAGACAATGAGGCTTAAAGTTACCTGTGTTAACCTGCATACAATAATATCACGAAATCAAAGAACGTTATTATGCAAGGTGTTCACGTAGTTTCTCTAAAATACTATCATAAAATCAAAGAACTTTATTATTAAGTGCTTGGTGTTCACGTAGTTTCTCTAAAATAACACCATAAATTAAAATAACTTTATTATTAAGAGCTAGGTGTTAACCAAGCTTCTCTAAAATACTATCATTTAATTCCAACAACTTTATTATGTAATGCAAGGTGTTCACGTAGTTTCTCTAAAATAATATCATGAAATCAAATAATTTTATTTTTTAATGCAAGGTGTTCACATAGCTTCTCTAAAATACTATCATTTAATTCCAACAACTTTATTATGTAATGCAAGGTGTTCACGTAGCTTCTCTACAATAATATCATACATTCAAATAACTTTATTTTTTAATGCAAGGAATTCACGTAGCTTCTCTAAAATAATATCATACATTCAAATAACTTTATTTTTTAATGCAAGGTGTTCACGTAGCTTCTCTAAAATAATATCATACATTCAAATAACTTTATTATTTAGTGCTAGGTGTTAACGTAACTTCTCTAAAATAAACTAATAGCCATCAACAAAGAATACCCCAAGATTGACTTATCTGATTGTCTATTAAGCATGATATGGCTGACAACATTGATACATGAAAAACTGGCAAAGAAAAAAGCAAAACTCGAATTGTATTCGAGAAATAAAATTGTGCCTTTTATTTCTAACATGAAAATGCATGATGGCATTATAATTACTTTTTAATAAAAAAAACCTATGTTTACTTTGAATCATTAACATATGGTTCGGGGGAAGAGGGGCTGTATGTGTGAATTATGCCCCGGGCGACACATACCCGCGCTACGCCCTGTGGCGTAGCTAGGTATTTGTAGGGGTGTTGGGGACCCGGAGGTATATCTCTTTGGAAGCTCCACATAAATGGCGGTAGCGTAACATTTAATGTAAAAAGATTCTGATCCTTATTTGGGGCCCACCTCAACTGGGGGCCATGGGTACATTCAAATGTTGTCCCTCCCCTCGCCCTCCCATAGTGACCTTACTAGCCACGCAGCTGAATTATATTTAACTTTGTGTTGTATTTCAAGGCTAGAATTAATTTTCTTATGTATTAACACTAACTTGCTATAACATCCTCTACTATTGTGATGCCGAACTGATAGCACGCGTGCCACTGTCGGCACGCCGAACCTAATCCACCAGCACATGACAACATATTACTTCCTTAATGAAACCACTTGAGCCAAACCAGTTGAGCCAAAATGGATGAGCCAAACCAACTGAGCCAAACCAGCTGAGCCAAACCAGTTGAGCCAAAATGGATGAGCCAAACCAACTGAGCCAAACCAGTTGAGCCAAACCAGCTAAGCCAAACCAGATGAGCCAAACCAGTTGAACCAAACACCGAATTTTCGTGTTTAATTGCAGTGTTGGCACTCTAAATAATGGTGATCGTTTTGATGTTTTGGGCACACCGCCCCAAAAGGTTTGCCATAATTGCTCTAGTGACTCTATTGTTGGATTGATTTCACTCAATTCGATTGTGTGTCTGTGTACTTTACTGGAAATCTTTTTGCTCGTGCAGTTCTAGATAATAAACATTGTTAATTTATATTTTTTAACAAGGGACTTAATTCTCAGTATTGAATATACTTACAGTAAAATGTTTCTTTAACTTTATTGTAACAGGCCACGATGATTGTGACTGGCAACTTGGCTGGTTTGACAGTAAGTCGAAATTTAAAAGATTTTCTGTCGTAAATACATATATGTGTGTGTAAGCAAATTTTGAATTCCAAAAGAGATACTGGAATATAGAGGGTATAGAAAGAGCACATAGAGAAAGAGCGAGAATGAGAGAGAGAGAGAGAGAGAGAGAAAGAGAGACAGAGACAGAATAAGAGAGAGAGAGAGAGAGAGAATAAGAGAGAGAGAGAATAAGAGAGAGTGAGAGAGATAGGTTTCAAATGTTTGAGAATGTGTATTTGTTGTAGGTGACAGTTGTGTGTTTGGTTTTTATGATGACACCTGTATGTTTGTTGTAGGTGACACCTGTATGTTTGTTGTAGGTGACACCTGTATGTTTGTTGTAGGTGACACCTGTATGTTTGTTGTAGGTGACTCTATATGTTTGTTGTAGGTGACACCTGTATGTTTGTTGTAGGTGACACCTGTGTGTTTGTTGTAGGTGACACCTGTATGTTTGTTGTAGGTGACACCTGTATGTTTGTTGTAGGTGACACCTGTATATTTGTTGTAGGTGACACCTGTGTCTTTGTTGTAGGTGACATCTTTATGTTTGTTGTAGGTGACACCTGTATGTTTGTTGTAGGTGACACCTGTATGTTTGTTGTAGGTGACACCTGTATGTTTGTTGTAGGTGACACCTGTGTGTTTGTTGTAGGTGACACCTGTATGTTTGTTGTAGATGACACCTGTGTGTTTGTTGTAGGTGACACCTGTATGTTTGTTGTAGATGACACCTATGTGTTTGTTGTAGGTGACACCTGTATGTTTGTTGTAGGTGACATTTGTATGTTTGTTGTAGGTGACACCTGTGTGTTTGTTGTAGGTGACACCTGTGTGTTTGTTGTAGGTGACACCTGTATGTTTGTTGTAGGTGACATCTTTATGTTTATTGTAGGTGACACCTGTATGTTTGTTGTAGGTGACACCTATATGTTTGTTGTAGGTGACATCTTTATGTTTATTGTAGGTGACACCTGTATGTTTGTTGTAGGTGACACCTATATGTTTGTTGTAGGTGAAACCTCTATATTTGTTGTAGGTGACACCTGTATGTTTGTTGTAGGTGACACCTGTATGTTTGTTATAGGTGACACCTGTGTGTTTTTTGTAGGTGACAGTTGTGTGTTTGTTGTAGGTGACACCTTTTTGTTTGTTGTAGGGGACCATTGTGATTTTTTGGGCCATTTACAACTACAACACTTGGAACATAAAGCAACGACAGCAGCACCAAAAAAAGCAGAACCACCTTCTACGACGACGACAACAACGAGCACACCACAGCCTTGGTCCGTATGCCACTGCCCCAACAATTCGTGCACTGCTCGAGGCGGGTGTGAGAACGGTGCCCCCTGCGAGAGCGGGTGGCACGGTCCCTTTTGTCAGCACGGTTGGTAGTTTTGGATTTTTTCGTCAGTGCTTCAAGTTTTCATATTACTCTTTACAAATTTGAAACATTTCGCGTAACATTTAAATAGTTTTCTTCTTTCGTGCACTTGTGTGAACTTGAAGAAAGGCTTTTCAAAATAATTTACTATTTTTCTTATTTATTTATGTATTTTTAGATTTTAAAAAAAATGGTGTCCTTTTACATTGCCGGTAAATGATAGTTAATGCATTACAATATTTTAAAACTTAAAGTTTGTGACCCCGGAACATGGGGTCAAGGTTGTGTCAACAAGTGTCCCCGCCAGTGCCAGAATGGATCCTGTGATCCGACGTCTGGATTGTGTGATGCTGGATGCACTGCTGGATACCATCCCCCGGAGTGTGCTAAAGGTAACTTGTTAAAGGAGACGTTATCGAGTATTTTATACAGAATGGTACTGCATAAAGCTTTTCAATTAAAACAACAAAATACACAAACTAATTGTGTAAGAAGACAATAAATTTGAAGCTGTATTTATGAACTAATACTAATAACAGTAGACGTTTCGGCTGTTATTGTACTGATGAAGGCATTTGCCGAAACGTTTTTTGTAATTATATTATTAGTATTAGTTCATAAGTAAAGCTTAAATTTATTGTCTTCTTACACAAAATTAATAGTTTGAGTATTTTTAAAGATTTTTTTTAAATTGGGAATTCAGTTTCCAAAAAAAAAAGCAATTTTTAATTACTATATATTTTGAAGGAATATAATTATAGCACTATGTTTTTACAGGTGTTGAGTTTAGTTTTTTTAAAGCTGGACGTTACTATTGAAATGTTTCAGTGGACTTTGAATAAAAGATTATCTTTATTACAGACAGCTTATCTCAGATATACAGACAGCTTATCTCAGATATACAGACAGCTTATCTCAGATATACAGACAGCTTATCTCAGATATACCGAAGATTTATACGTCAACAGACCATGACAGATGAGCTGTTGGCAATTGAGGCAGCGGTCACAGGCCACGGATACGAGGATTCCACGCATTACCCAGCCGCCTAACTAGTTTTAGATACCCATTTGGAGCTGGCTGACCTTAGGAAACAGAAACAAATCCTTGCCTTCGCATGGATTCGAACTCATGACCAGTCGAGTGCGCATGCCACTCGACTACCGTTTCCCATAACTTATATTAATTGTACCTTATATTATTTGTGTCTTTAAGTCTTTGACAATTTCATTTGAATCTTTTAACTTAATTTCCTATCAGAATGTGTCAGTGGCTCCTTTGGAATACACTGTGCGGAGCCGTGTCCAAGTTGTTGCCATGACAACACGTGCTCACCAATCCACGGAGACTGTTACACTTGTAAAATAGGATTCAAGGGAGAGAAATGTGACCAGGGTAAATTTGTAGAAATGTGTTGGCATATTTTTTATATATCTATCGCGACTTCTGTCCATGATGGTTTTATTGAGTTAGTTAAAATGTATTCTGTTTAATAGTATTATAACTAGACCTATTACAAGACACCAAAACCAAGTTTTTCTCTCGGGGGGGGGGGGGGGGTCTACTCATCAAAGTAATAACCAAATTTATTTTTGATATGATTTACTATACTCTCAAAATTGTGATGGTGAAAATAAATCACTTATTACACTCCAATCACTTTAGCGTGTGACCCTGGAACATGGGGTCAAGGTTGTTCCCAGAAGTGTCCCGCTAACTGCCAGAATGGAACCTGTGACCCGACATCTGGTTTGTGTGATGACGGATGTATTGCTGGATACAAGACTCCGGATTGTTCTCAGGGTAACTAGGAGAGTTTGATAGTTTTCAAATTCGAATAGTAGAATAGTTTTATTTATGCTAAAGAATATAAAGAACTTCTAATGGTGGTATGAATATTATTACAACACTAGATTGTGCCAGGCGCCGTGGCGCCTGCGGCGCCCCGTTTTTTTGGGCGCCTACGGCGCCAACCTTTTTTTTAAAGACCAACTAACTTGTCCTTTTTTGATAAATACGAATTATTAAACTTTATGAAATGTACGCAAAGTATTTATTTAATAATAATAATAATAGGGGTTGTATTTTGCGTACCGATGCACACCAAACAATGACGTCATCATATTAAATATTTTTACAGCGCTCATCAACACACAGATTTTTCAACTAAACTAACTGCTGTAGACTGTCGTACATCGCTCCTCAGCGTTTCAACTAAACTAACTGCTGTAGACTGTCGTACATCGCTCCTCAGCGTTACGTTACAGAACCACACCACTGGGTGTTTATATATATTTATTTCGCTAATATATTCGAGGATGTATGTATAAAGCGAGCGTTCAAATTGTTGCGGGTAGGCCAAAAGTGAAATCAATTTTGTTGGTATTTTTAAATCCTTTATATTAACTTGTGGAGTCTGTGCCGCGCGACCGACCGACCGACCATGCGACATTGCCGAAAAACTTTGGATCAATTTTTAACACACTTTCTCGTAAGCTAGCCAGCTGAAATTTTGCTGGCTGACTCATGCCAAAGGTCAAAATGAAGTTTCAAATTTTCAATTTGATCGAACGGACCGTAGATCTACATCTAATTGAATTATGTAATTTTAAAATTATTTTATTCATCTCTTTATATCATATTAATTTTTTGAGATAGAATGTTGTGGTGCGTAATATGTTCAACAACCTTTCATGTTGCGCAATGAGGTGCGCATTATATTGATATTACTTTAAAAAAATATATTCACGATCGGTGCGCATTATATTAAACACGTTTTACGAGATATAACTACAGTTTTGTATTTTCGGATTGTTTTGCCCTGCGTGCTAAAATGAACATTCTTATAGTTATGTCTTGTATATAAAGGATTTATATTAAAATTGTGTTTTACGGCTTTTTGTAAAATTTAATATACAATTCTATTACATCTGCAGTTTGTGACGTAGGATTTTACGGGAGGAATTGTTTGGAGCTTTGTCCCTGTCGTTGCCAAGGCAATCGTTGCTCAGCGACAAACGGAAACTGTTTCAGTTGTTTCCCTGGATACAGGGGAGAGAAATGCAGTATCGGTACGTTAAATAATGTATTACAAGAGGTGGCACATTTAACACACATACACAAGCCACCAAAATATACACAAATTGAAGGGAAAACGACTCAATGAAAAAGAAGCAAAAGAAAGTAAAAGTTAATATAGATTTTAAACTAACGGTATAAAAAAAACTGTTGAGGCTTTTAATTTAGGAAGTAGTATTACATTTTAAAAAGAACGATATTTTATGTAGTAATTTAATATTTTTGTAAGAAAAATAATTTTAAGAGAAACTTTTTTTTAAATATGAAAGAAATAACATTTATTATTCCTTTAAAATGCCAGAATGCCCTTCAGGAACATGGGGAACAAACTGTTCAAATCTCTGCCATGACCACTGTGTTGACCAGTCATGTGACCACATCAACGGTCAGTGTACTAGAGGATGTCTTGTAGGTTACAAAATGCCTCATTGTCTAACGTGTAAGTATAAAGATAATATCTCGAAATAAAACTTTTAAAGTCGAATTCACTTTTCAACATTGGATTGAAAATGACAATAATTAATTCTTCGTGATATGTTTTTTTTATCCCTTTAAGCATAAATTTTTGATGAAACTTAAATGACCATTGTGGTTGTTTGTCCGTGTTAATAATGACCACAAGTCAATTAACTCGTAATTTACTTGTCTATAATATTCGAAAAAAAAAATCAATTTGAATAGCATTCCTTTTTTTAATTGTATATATTAGGGTTTGATAACTTTATACCCATACAACCTAAAATACACACACAGCCACAACAAATACAAAAGCTCATACACTAAAGATATTTTTTATTGACTAACTTCTTACAATCACCTCAAGTCTGTGACGATGGAACATGGGGAATGAACTGCTCCAATATATGTTCTGATCACTGTGTCAATGGTCAGTGCCGCGAGGGATGTCAGCCCGGATACACGTCACCTTTCTGTAACCAAAGTAAGTGGAGTCTATGCTGTCATAGTAAGGCGACCCTCGACAATGACGTCACTTTTAGTAAAATGGTTTCTACTTTACGATACTTGTGACATTGTGAAATGTTTTATACTATAAATGTGTGACAATGTGAAATGTTTGTACTATAAATGTGTGACAGTGTGGAATGTTTGTACTATAAATGTGTGACAGTGTGAATTGTTTGTACTTCAAATTCGTGACAGTGTGAAATGTCTGTACTATAAATGTGTGACAGTGTGAAGTTTTTGTGTTCGTATTTTTAGATTGCCTTGAGGGAAAGTATGGCAAGGACTGTGGTCAAAACTGCAGCCAATCTTGTATCCCATCTAAAACTTCCGGCTTACCAAGTTGTCACTCAGTGGATGGCACCTGTATTCTTGGTTGCCAGGATGGATACTTAGGTCCTAAATGTGGAGATTTTGAAGGTAACTTTAGAAAATATTCACATTTATATTTTATTTATTAGATAATTTACATCCAATGAAAAACTAGCAAATACAAATTCCTTTAAACCTCTCTTGTAAAGTTCTAATGACTAACTGATAAATAAATCATAACCCCTTTGAGACCATGAAGGCCTATGGGGCAAGTGAAGTAGCGTTCACAAGTTTCATTGACCACTAACGAGTATGGGATTGTGTTGTTAGCACAATGCCCCGGGGGTCTTGCGAGTTCCGCGTCTCGACTCGTGACACGGGTTCTTGTAGCGGTTCGGCAGTCCACCGCACCCCTTCAATGACTAACTAGCAAATAAAAATTCATATAAACATATTTTGTAAACTTCCAGTGACCAGCAACTTTATTTTCCAGCTCCAGTTGTAGCAGCCACCTCCATTGAGCGTTCAACAAACTCCGCCCATGTCATAACCATTTTGTCTCTTGCTGTCTCCGCCGCTCTGTTGGCCATCGTTGTCACTGTCGTCGTCGTTGTGTTGTACCGCAAGAGGTTGGCACGTAAAGAGCTTTACATCGTCAGTGGAGAGTTTAGTACGGCAAGCTCCACAACTAAACTCGTCACTTCTATGGAACCAAACGCCAAGGAAATGATCTGATGTCATCAACAGCGTGACACTACATTGTGTGAATGGACAGTGGTCAGCTGACAACAATGTCCAGGATAAAAAAATGCACTTTTAACCGTTTCTATTATTCTGTACACTTGTATTGTTCCTGTCAATATACTCGTATTCCTTAACGTCTGTTACTATTGACCTGTATTATAAAACAGATCACATCACAAAAGCTGGTCAGGACATCCTCGTAGCTTTCTATCGATGGGCAAACTAAACGTAAGATCATTACACATTCGTTATATTAAACTACTAAGGCCATAAACGTAAGACCATTACACATTCGTTATATCAAACTACTAAGGCCCTAAAGTAAGACCATTACACATTCGTTATATCAAACTACTAAGGCCCTGAACGAAAGACCATTACACATTCGTTACATAAAACTACTAAGGCCCTGAACGTAAGACCATTACACATTCGTTATATTAAACTACTAAGGCCCTAAAGTAAGACCATTACACATTCGTTATATTAAACTACTAAGGCCCTAAACGTAAGACCATTACACATTCACATTAATCAAACTACTAAGGCCTTAAACGTAAGACCATTACACATTCCCATTAATCAAACTAAGGCCCTAAAGTAAGACCATTACACATTCGTTATTTCAAACTACTAAGGCCCTGAAGACTGCACTGAAATAAATTTCTTCAAACTTTTCTCTCAAATCAATTCTGTAACAATAAAAAATTGATTTAAATAGTAAACTAATGTTATGTACACTGAAATGTCATTATATGTTGTAGTAACAGTGGCGCCACTAGGGGACGGGGTGAGGGCGGGTCGCCCCGGTAGACAAGGTGTTACACCGATATGTAAAATAGTATGTTCCCGTTAATTGGCACAAGAAGACTAGGAGGAGTTCTATGGGGTAGGTCGCGACCAGTTGACACCAGGGGCTATTGCCCCGGGCGACACCATGAGCTACCATCCCGGGCGACACCATGAGCTACCGCCCGGGTGACACCATGAGCTACCGCCCCGGGTGACACCATGAGCTACCGCCCGGGTGACACCATGAGCTACCTCCCCGGGTGACACCATGAGCTAGCGCCCCGGGTGACACCATGAGCTACCACCCCGGGTGACACCATGAGCTAGCGCCCCGGGTGACACCATGAGCTAGCGCCCCGGGTGACACATTGAGCAACTGCCCCGGGTGACACCATGAGCTAACGCACCGGGTGACACCATGAGCTACCACCTCGGGTGACACCATGAGCTACCGCCCCGGGTGACACCATGAGCTACCGCCCCGGGTGACACCATGAGTTACCGCCTCGGTTGACACCATGAGCTACCGCCCCGGGTGACACCATGAGCTACCGCCCGGGGTGACACCAACCCTAGCGACGCATTTGTGTAGTAATGATATTTCTTTGTCACATTGTATGCATATTTATTGATTTTTTAAAAAAAAATGTGTGTTACTATTTTTATGTGAAGTAATGTGAGACAGTTTTATGCTGGGTTAGCTGCACTATAAAATATGAAATTATTATTATTATTATTTTACTTGCCACTAAAGAGACTATAACTTTACCTTTCTGCAAAATTTTTGTCTATTGAAAAAAAAAATACACACAATTATATATACCCAAGTTTAAGCGTTATTTTTTTTTTAATTAAAAAATTCTAGTGAATTATCATATAATATAAATGTTAAAAGAATGAAATTTTTGGATATTTTTAATAGCCTTTGCCAGTGGCTCCCAACCTGTGGAATGTGTCTGGTGGTCAATGAGCAAAGGGTGCAATTTTAAGTTTTAAAAAGTTAAAAAGACGTACAGGCGTACACGTCACATTTTAATCTATCAGAAAGTGAGCTTGTTGAAATTTTGGAGTACTCAGAGCTGTCCCGGAAAGCTTTTAAAGTAATTTTACCCTTTGCAACATCATATCCACGTGATTGTGAATTTTATGTATCGGTTACAATCAAAACAACATCAAATATACGTGATTGTGAATTTTACGTATTGATTACAATCAAAACAACATCATATCTATGTGATTGTGGAGTTTCTGTATTGGTTACAATCAAAACAACATCATATCGATGTGATTGTGGAGTTTCTGTATTGGTTACAATCAAAACAACATCATATCGTTGTGATTGTGGAGTTTCTGTATTGGTTACAATGAAAAAAATTCGTTCCCGACTTGAAGTTTAAGATGAACAACGTTGTAGTCCTACAAGTAGGAAACATTGTTTGGATAAGATGTGCTCAAACTTACAAGCTCAAGGCTAGCACTAAATAAACTTATGTGGCTGTGCTCAAACTTACAAGCTAAAGGCTTGCACTAAATAAACTTATGTAGCAGCCTTACTAATCATACTAATGTTTATGACTTAAAGTTTTTTTGCTAGTGAGCAAAAAGAATTGAATAATACTAAAAGTATAGGGCTATCAGAGGCGGAACAACGACTTGTCATAAAGGCAGTTTCCAAGGGCGCCGACAGCTAATCCTTTCAAAATCAATTTATTCTGTATAATTTAGTATTTTCCTTACTCTTGAATCAGCGAAAGGCGCAGAAAACCCAGCTACGCTTCTGAAGGGTTGTTTAAGTCACATTTTTATCGCTTAAAAAGAAAGATTTTACAATCTGTTTCCATTTAATTTTGTTTTTGGAGCACCCAAATCGTAGCATTTTGTAATAGTTTTACTAACAAGTATGCAAGTAACTATGTAACATTTCCAGCGTGGCAGTAGATAAATTTTCACTTGTGGTCCGTGGCTCAGACACACTTTCTTCAGGTGGTCCGTGAATCTCAAAAGGTTGGGAGCAACTTTTATCTATCATTTTACAGATTGAGATAAACAGATATTTTTAATTTAATTTCTTTAATGGTTCCGGCAAAAAAGATATTGGACCCCGGCCCCGAAGGAATGTACATTAAGAGTTCAATGCCACAAGGTACTTTAATATGTGCTATCAAGTTTGTATGTACCAAGTTTGTATGTAACAAGTTTGTATGTACCAAGTTTGTATGTAACAAGTTTGTATGCACCAAGTTTGTATATACCAAGTTTGTCAAGATCCACTCATTTGCGAAGTTGCTAACGCTTAAATTAATTATTATATAACTCATTAAGAACAAATTCAGCAAAACTTCTACGTTCATATTCCAACTTCACAATATCAATTTCCACCAGTGGAAAGTTTGCACATTCTGGAGAAGTCACTTTACAAAGGAGGGCGTTTCCTGCCAGAGTGGCGTTTCCTGCTAGAAGGGCGTGGTATGCGGAGTGGCCATTACAGCTCTGTCTCTGGAAAGCCTCATATCCGGTCAACAGCCAATACATTGTGTTATTGTGTAAGACTCAACAGTTGTTTGAAGTTACACAAATGATAGAAATAAAAATTAAATGACTGGGCAAAGGACAACGTAAAATAAGTGCAGGGGTCTTCAGTCTTTTGAACTAGAAAGACCCCAAAAACTGAAGCTCATTTTCTAAAACAGAGAATTTAGAAAGCAGAATTTCAGCGGTTCTCATATTTTACTCGAGGAAATTCTGTCCATCAAAATTACTATCCTTTTAAAATTAAAACAAAATTTGTTTATACTAAACATTTTCTAATTTTATCTCGTATAGAGAAACAAAAATGCATAATTAAACATTTGTACTACGAAAAGAAACAATAGTAGCGTCACAAACGGCTAATATAGAAATTGATCACAGAAATCTTTTCGGAAACCGTGATTTATAAAGTTTCATGCTTGCAAGATAAGAACAAACAAACTCATCATTTTCGAGAACATCCTGGTGAAGTTGTGTGACAACTTGATATTTACTTGATGTCAAAGGTAACTGAAGAATTTAATGATTGAAATACATTTTCATGTTGTTGAGCCTCATCGTGCGGAGTTGCTGATCTTCCATCGAGCGCCTTCCCTGGTGGCGGATAGAGGAAAGAAAGTCACCAGATATGGAATGTACCGGGAAATAAAATACCCGGGGCGGATGAAAATAAGCCTTAATGCCAGGTAGGAAGTGGAGGGATCCACAAAGGCTGGGGACCCAGCCCAAACAAAGGGAGCTACTCGTTGAGCTGTGGGGGGCAGCCCCCAAAAGTTGTGGCGTGAACAGCCAACAAACATGCCGTGTAAAAAAAAAAAAACAGTTACAAAGAAACAGCGAAAACAGGAACAAAAGACTTTTCATTCCTGGGAGGGGATGAATCCCTTGATGAGGATAATATGTCGCCTAATAGTAAAAGCCAAAACCTTATAACAATTAAAGGAAATTTAATATTTTACTGTCTCTCTTTATTAATTAAAATTCAAAATATAACGACTTTATGTAAATTATCGTCCTAATAAAAGATATTAATTTAACAATAATGGAACACAACATTGCTAAGATATTACTAAGTTAATAAAATATAACATAGCCAAAGATAATTTCATGGCATATGTATTAAGCTCTCGCATTTTTTTTTTTTGAGTGTTAAATAAATTATTATTATTTATAGGAAGTGTTAATTATCTTTACCGCCTCCTAGTTTCTTTATCAAGCTTATAAATAGAGAAGTCAATGTTACTGATTATATTTTATCTTTACCGCCCCCTGGTTTCTTTATCATAGATATGAATAGAAAAATCAATCTTACTGATTATATTTAGTCTTAACGTGAATGTAAACATTTTTAAATTTTAGCTTGATTTTCTTATAACTATTTTGAATAAATTATTCTAATTTAATATAAATCTCGAGTCTTAATTATATAGTTCTATCCTAAATATCTCTTGTCAACATAAACCAAACACGCTTCACAAATATAAAAAGTTTAATTTTCAGTTGTTCCTAAATATACAACTTCTAGAATTTGTAAAACCGTTATACAAATTTTAGCAGAAACCAAATATTTCGAATATTAAATTGTATGTTACTTGCTGCTGTCAGCTACTCAAATCTATGAAACAGTAACTAAGTTACAATGCATTGGACACCACAGAATAAGTGCAGGGATTCTCAAGATTTTGAACTTGAAAGAACTCTTGCCCTGATGCTTGAGTTATTAAACATCAGAGCTGTAATGGTTCTGGTACAATACCTGAGATATTGTCCCACAAGATATTATTTCCATTTCATACGCTTCAGTGTGAACTTAAAAAAATATGTGTCGAGAGATATTTGACCCCATTTATTTACATGTCTGCCATAACAAATCTCTTCAAACAGCTCCATGTTTTCACCAAGTTTTGTCAAGCACGTCTTCCGTTCATGTTGTTAGCACGGTTCAAGTGTTTTATATAACAAGAGCATGTCAGTCTCTTTATAGTACTGAGTACCTTGTATCACATGTCCGTCTCTTTGTAGTACTGAATACCCTGTATAACATGCTGAATACCTTGTATTATTCTCTCTGTAGTACTGAGTACCTTACATAATATGTCATTCTTTTTCTAGTACTGATTACCTTGTATCACATGTCAGTCTCTCTGTAGTACTGAGTACCTTGTATAACATTCCTGTCTATTTCTAGTACTGATTACCTTGTATAACATGCCAGTCGCGATCAGTCTGTGAATGTTTTTCTTTTTTTGCACGATGCATATTATTTTGAATATAATCAATACATTTACTTCTGTCTCATATCTAAAGGATTTATAGTCAAAATCCTTGTTTTTACGGTTTGTTTATTTGACGTGATGCATATGTTTGGCCAGTCGAGACGGCTGTTGGAGAGGAGTTACCACATGCCATCAAAACGACGGCGGGCTTTGTTGCTCGTACTTTATTATACAAAAATAATTTATGGACTCATTTTTTGGGACTTGGGCTTGGAATTCATTTTAGGAATGTTCCTCCACATTTGAATAAAATAAATTTATCGCGCCTAGATTATTTTTTTAACTTTCTGCAGGTGCACGGAAAAAACGGAGTGTTCTTCCGGGTCTGATTGAGCTATGTCATGAGAAAAGGCACTAAAAACAGTTAATTTTTTTAACTCCCCTGTCGGTGCACGGAAAAAACGGAGTGTTCTTCCGGGTCTGACTCAGCTATGTCATGATAAAAGGCATTAAAAACAGTTTATTTTTTTAACTCCCCTGTCGGTGCACGGAAAAAACGGAGTGTTCTTCCGGGTCTGATTGAGCTCTGTCATGATAAAAGGTACTAAAAACAGTTTTTAAGTTCATTATGTCAATTATTGTGTCAATTGGACCTCATTATCACCAGGCGTGAACAACTAGCTAGTCCTACTCACTCGCAGCTATCACAGTGCCAACTGTGACACGGGTCACTCTCTTGTCGCCAGAAAAGTACGAATAACGAGGAAAAACTCGTACCACACCAAGAAAAAGGGAAGTCCACACATCAATACCTCCTGCATTGAAGACCCTGCGATAACGCAGCTGTTCACAGACAAGGTGAAGGAATACACTGTCCATTGAAGAAGAAATAAACAACAGAATTGGCAAGGCAGCTGCAACAATGGCTAAACTAAATAAGCGGGTCTGGCAAAACACCAAGCTAACGGAGAAAACCAAACTGTGCGTCTATCGAGCCTGTGTCATCAGTACACTACCATTTGGGAGCGAGACGACACGGACCACTTATACATCACAAGAGTGCAAGCTTAACAGCTTCCATTTGAGATGCCCGCGTCGCATCCTTGGTATTAAATGGCAAGACAAAGTGCCTAATAGTTAGGTCTAACGCGTGCCAATACCCAAAGCATGTTCTCAATTCTTAGTGAAAGACGCCTGAGGTGGCTGGACATGTCAAAAGAATTATCCCCGGCCGCATCCCGATGGACCTCCTATATGGTGAACTTGCTTCAGGAAAGAGGAAAACAGGTTGCCCACGCTTGCGATTTAAAGATGTCTGTCAAGGGGACATGAAAGCAGCCAAAATACATACAAGTGACTGGGAGTGTAAGGCAGAAGACCCATCTACGTGGTACACAATTGTCAAAGAGGGCGTCATAGTAGCCGAGGAGCGAAGAATGGAAGGCTGCAGACAGAGAAGCTAGGAGAAAGGCCAAAACATTTGGAAGCACA
Organism: Radix auricularia; assembly: GCA_002072015.1. Taxonomy (NCBI): domain Eukaryota; kingdom Metazoa; phylum Mollusca; class Gastropoda; family Lymnaeidae; genus Radix; species Radix auricularia. The sequence continues at coordinate 560,963 of MUZC01001235.1, read as the reverse complement.
GAACTCGTGTGTAAAAACTGTAGTAAAGACTGTCACTTAAGGATAGGACTGCACAGCCACTCAAGAAAATGCAACCCAACCCAACGGTGGTGCACCATCGTCTCGCGAGACGGAAGGAATGCCAAATTTGTCAATTATTGTGTCAATTATTGTGTCAATTATTTTGTCTATATTATGTGCCACGAGCGGAAAAATGCACTAGACAAAATGCACTAACAATTAGTTCCAATGAGCGGAAAGACGCACTAGACAAAATGCACTAACAATTAGTTCCAATGAGCGGAAAGACGCACTAGACAAAATGCACTAACAATTGGTTCCAATGAGCGGAAAGATGATCTAGACAAAATGCACTAACAATTAGTTCCAATGAGCGTAAAGACGCACTAGACAAAATGCACTAACAATTAGTTCCAATGAGCGGAAAGACGCACTAGACAAAATGCACTAACAATTAGTTCCAATGAGCGGAAAGACGCACTCGACAAAATGCACTAACAATTAGTTCCAATGAGCGGAAAGACGCACT
>MUZC01001235.1:518620-535313 GCA_002072015.1 Radix auricularia | reverse complement strand
TGTAAGTCTTTCAACACTAAGCCCAGGCCAGAGAAAGTAGTTTAAAGTATGGTTTACAATGTAAGTCTTTCAACACTAAGCCCAGGCCAGAGAAAGTAGTCAAAAGTATGGTTTTACAATGTAAGTCTTTCAACACTAAGCCCAGGCCAGAGAAAGTAGTCAAAAGTATGGTTTACAATGTAAGTCTTTCAACACTAAGTCTAGGCCAGAGGTAGTAGTCAAAAGTATGGTTTACAATTAAAGTCTTTCAACATTAAGTCTAGGCCAGAGAAAGTAGTCAAAAGTATAGTTTACAATGTAAGTCTTTCAACACTAAGTTTAGGCCAGAGAAAGTAGTCAAAAGTAGGGTTTACAATGTAAGTCTTTCAACACTCAGCTTATTTAAAGTTCTTCAACCTGTGGCGGGAGGGCTGCATGCGGCTCTTTTGATGTCCAGTTGCGACTCTCTCCAGTTCCAGAAGTGAATACCAATAATTATGTCATTTTGTTTTCAAAACTCATGTTAGTGTCACATTTTAAAAAAATGGGGGAATTTTGTAAATTATAATTCTCAAAAGGTTACCGGACCGACCCCTGATCAGGACCACAGAAAGTAGTCAAATTTAGTCAAATTGGTGAATGATAAATAATATATGATTTCTGTCTTTGAGACCGATTTAGCTTATATGTTTTTTATGGATTGTTTTATTTTTATAGATACATTTTGATTAGGGTTTTTATGGACGTTTATAATTTTTTAGGGATTTGTTTATTTTTATAGATACGTTTTGATTAGGGTTTTTATGGACGTTTATAATTTTTTAGGGATTTGTTTATTTTTATAGATGCATTTTGATTATGGTTTTTATGGACGTTTATATTTTTTTAATTAGCAGTTGCGATTGATTTATTTATAGTTGCTTTCCTAAATTTTTTATAATCCCATGGACAATGTAAGTATGGTTAAGCCTTAAATTTTTTCTAAATTAAGTTAATAAATGTAATTTATTAACATTGAGGCAAAAAAGCTGTCGCAAAATCTTGTAGAAATTTTAAAACCTTCAGAATGAAGGTTTTGATAAAAATTTAAAGCATCGAAAAAATAAGCAGTGTTAAATTATTGTGTTGTTGCTTTCTTGGATAGATAAAACGAGGTTTTTCAAACAAAGTTTTTCACTAAACAAGTTCTATAACTTAAGGTTGTTGACTAAACAAGTTCTATAACTTAAGGTTGTTGACTAAACAAATTTTATAACTTAAGGTTGTTGACTAAACAAGTTCTATAACTTAAGGTTGTTGACTAAACAAGTTCTATAACTTAAGGTTGTTCACTAAACAAGTTCTATAACTTAAGGTTGTTTAGAAAACAAGTTCCATAACTTAAGGTTGTTTACTAAACAAGTTCTATAACTTAAGGTTGTTTACTAAACAAGTTCTATAGCTTAATGTTTTTCACTAAAAAAGTTCTATAAATTAAGGTTGTTGAATAAACACATTTTATAACTTAATAAACTAAGTTTAAAACTCACAAGTTTTATACAATAAATCAGTTTACTCACCTTTTGTTATTTGTAAGAATCCTCTTTCTAAAGGTCAGTTTTTTATATAACTTTTTCGACCACTCGACCTGTGGAAGAATTGATTTTAACATTAAAATACGATAGTATTCTCTTTGTTTTCTTGTAAGTCTTAACAGCTGCATGGGTCGTTATTTCAGTTTGTAACTAATTCATCACGTTATCGCTGTCCTAATATGGGAGCAATCAAAATGTCATTAGGTTATGGGACAGACAGGGCAGATAACTAGTCAATGTTTCTTTCTTTCATTTTGGGGTAGACAGTTTAGTTGTTGTGTCTGTTTTTAACTTGTTGAGAAGTAGGGGATGGTGGTGTAAATATGATCGCTTCGCATATGTTACAAAATATTACAAACTTTGAACTTCCTCTAATACATCTGTAATTGAAGATGAAATTGTTATATTGTAATGTTAAAACTTTCGACAATTCAATTCATCTTTAATCTGAATCCGTCAAATCGCATTCTAAATATAAAGTTATATACACTGCTATGCGACGTTGCTTACCCGGTAACCGTCTAAATGACTGTCAGGGAAAAAGCAAGGAAGAATAGCAGTACTCTTTCTTTTAACTGTAACATCGACCACCGGAATGTCCATGTTTGGTCTATCATATGACAATTTGATCCGTTTCACTGTAAATAGAAATATTTTCATGTTGTATTAGAACGCTCAAAGAACTGACTCTGCATTGCATGTTCATGTAATTGTAGTGTTGTACATTGCGCTCATAAAGAACTTAGTTTTTTTTACTTTTGAACAGCGGCGTAGCGTGGGTATATGCTATTAAAAACAGATTTAGTTCTTTTGTTATAAAGGTCGCCATAGGACTGAAATTAGGAATGAGGGGAGGGAGGGCACTGTAATTAAAATTTTAAGAAAAAAAAACAACTACACTTGCTCGTCTCAACTGATGACTAATAAATACTGTCGGCTATTTCTAAGACTCGTTCACGTCCTGTCATTGATTCATTCAATGAACCAAAACAGTGGCGTCGCTAGGGGGGCGCGGAGGGGGCGGGCCGCCCCGGGTGACACCATCACGGGGGTGACACCAGACCATAAAATTCTATATATTCCCGTTATTTGGGACTGGAAAACACAGAGGATTTTTATGGGTTAAATCATGAAGGGGTGACACTATGAGCTACCGCCCCGGGTGACACCAAGCCTAGTGACGCCTCTGCACCAAAAGCTTTTTTTATGTGTGTTTTATTTTTGTTTTCAAGTTTAGAGAGTAAATTTGTTTCAAAATACCATGTAGTTTGGTCAGAACTTTGACAGATGACCCGCGTGAAGGCATTGGAAACGTCATTAAATAGAAGTGGACATTTAAAGATACGCTTGTTTTGTTGATGTGACGTCACATTTCTTTAACCCTCCCCTCCCCACTGTCACACATCGTCTAAAATGCTTGACCTACTTCCCCTCATATAAACGCATGACGTCATGTATGACCAGTCCCTTTCTATGTGTAAATAATTGTCAAATAATTACTTTACACATAATAGTTAGATTGACACGTGTAATCAGCTTGTAGTTAGGGATTTTAACTATTTCTTTTATAATTCTTTTCTTTGATAAAACTTTATCTTTATTATCAAACAAGTTTTAATTATATTTAAAAGCAATTGTTGATTTATACTGAAAGTAGTGTTGTTTTTTTAATTCACATAAACTTTAAATCAAAATAATCTTCATTTGCGAATGGTAATCTTCTAAAATACTCTATAATTTTATGTATTCATTTTTGGAGGTGGGGGACATCAAAACAAACGCTAAAGCCACATAATTCTTGTTCTACTAATTAATTCGCATCACACTGGAACAGTTTTATATAGTCATAAAAACAGAGAAACATTTATTCTTAACACGAACTATATTTTCTAAACTAACCCTTGAACCCATATTTCTTTATCCTTGTAGGCGTAGTTGTAGGTGGTGGGGCAACTGTCGCTGGCGACTTTGGCTTCTCAAAAGTTTCAGTCGGGTCTTAATGTAAAATAAAAATCAAAATAAGTAAAAGTTAAAGCAAACACAATTTTTTACAAACTTACCACATCACTAACAACAGAGAGACGCACACACAAATAAAGAGACTAACTTTTTGTTTCCTACACACACCCACACTCGAACAATGGGAGACCCTTGTGTGAGTTGTGTGTCTTGATTTTCTCTCTGTGGTGGACCGGTATGTTGTTATTTGTTGATAAGTCATGTCAGTAGCGACTACTGTGATAAGTGGTCCAAGGATACGAAAATATTTCCTGATGACTCTGATTATTATGTTTTGTTTTGGAAACCATTCAGGTGCCAGTGATTGTAAATTGAACTACCCAGGTATTACTGGTCAGATTTAACCTTTAGCATTTTTTTTAAAAAATAGCCTCTATATAGATATTAATAACCTAACTTACACTGGCTATTTGGGTGATTGCAATTTAGAATTTGTTTTATAAATGTAGCTTAAGCTATTCCTCAAATTTTTGAAGGGTTCGATATTAATTTTAAAATTAGATGGTTGTGGCCATGTTCAGAAATGATTGAGTAAATGTTTGAAAGATGAATTAAATAAGCATTAAGGTAAATTATTTTGTTCCTTTTGCAGGAATGTTTGGGGAAAAAGGGTAAATAAAATTTGTTATAAAGCACTTAAATGACGTCACAAGGAGTACTGCGGTTGGTATAAGGCGGTGCACATTTAAGGGGTGGCATTTGTAGACATTAAGTAATAATAATAATAATAATAATAATAAAATTATAATTTATATAGCGCTGTATTCCATCTAGGAGCCGGACTCACGGAGCTTTAAATGGAGAATAACAATACATATTTTAATAAAATAAACATTCATATTATACTAACTACATAAATGACAATACATAGTACATCAGCTACGTTAATCATTAAAAGAAATGTTGTTTCTTCAATTTTCAAAATAAAGTTTATAAAGATGTGTTTTAAGTGCAGTCTTGAAGGACTTAGCAGTTGAAATACTACGGATGTGTAATTGAAGAGAATTCCATTGTTTGGCTGCACAAAAAGAGAATGACCTTTCGCCAATTTTTTTTTTTAGTTCTTGTCTTAGGAACACAGAGAATGCGTGTATCTGCAGAAGAGCGCCACAACCATTTCCGACAATCACCCTTTTCTTTTGAAGTAAGAAAACCCGTATAAAACAAAAATATTCGTACTTTCGATTCTTAAGTAATGAATTCTCACAACATTTGTTTCCTTAATACTAGTTGTTATAAATAACGCATACAAATTAAAAAATACAAAATTGCTTTAAAGGTTTCTATTTGTTTAGAAACGTAAGGTGTATACGTAAAAAATCATCCAAAACCGCGTGAAGTCATACAATTTAGAATGATTTGTCACCCCCTTCCCTCCTCGTCACAAGTCATCACAAAAACGTAGACCCCCTCTGCAATATAACGTCACAAAGCTCTGCCCCATCCTCTCACCCACAATGTAATCCACATTTGAAAAAAAAAGGCGTGTTACAAATCACTTTTTTGTCATTTAAATATTTTGAGGGTGGTGGTGTAAGGTTGCACTCTATAACATTACACGTGTGTTGCCGTGTACAATGTCATCAAATAACGTGTCAGAAACATTGTAAATCTTCAGTCTTATATTTGAAAGGTATTTGTTATTGAAAGTTGCGAGTTTTGATGTAACGTCACATTTCTGAATCACCCCTCCCCCTCGTCACAAATGTGTTCCCCCTATGCTCTAGGGGCATTACGTCAACTATGGGTGGTCCCTAAAAGGGGTGCTAAATTGGAGACCGCTCTAGAAGGCACAAGTACGCTACTAAAGCAGATTTTAAAGTGTAAAGGGCAGTTATCAGAAAAAAAATATCCGGGGACATAGTTAAAAAAATTAAATTACTGTTATTTTTTAAACCTTATTACATTTTCATAAACATTTTGTTACTTAAGTTTAGCCTTGAAATTTTTTCACTTAAAGTTTATCTGCACTTACACTCAAAGGAGTTGCACTCTGACAAGGTCACCATTAAAAAAATCAATATGGGTTTTAAAGCCATGCTGAGAGGTGATCCAACCAATGACGAATGCTGAGGAATTAAATAATAAATGTTACGGTTCATTCTTTTTTTATGTTATTTTCTTAAAGATAAATGGTTTAAGTTAAACAATATTCACAGTTTTCCCTAGAACATCAATAAAATGAAAACAAATCCTGAAAAGTATCTACGTGCTTATTTTGTGGACAGCTCTTGCTATTTTGTGGACAGCTCTTGCTATTTTGTGGACAGCTCTTGCTATTTTGTGGACAGCTCTTGCTATTTTGTGGAAAGCTCTTGCTATTTTGTGGACAGCTCTTGCTATTTTGTGGAAAGCTCTTGTTATTTTGTGGAAAGCTCTTGCTATTTTGTGGACAGCTCTTGCTATTTTGTGGACAGCTCCTGCTATTTTGTGGACAGCTCTTGCTATTTTGTGGACAGCTCTTGCTATTTTGTGGACAGCTCTTGCTATTTTGTGGACAGCTCTTGCTATTTTGACGAAGCTCTTGCTATTTTGTGGACAGCTCTTGCTATTTTGTGGACAGCTCTTACTATTTTGTGGACAGCTCTTGCTATTTTGTGGACAGCTCTTCCTATTTTGTGTTAAATGTTGTAGCAGTGATATACCCTTAGGCTTTAAAGACTAACTTTTACTTTTAGTAACTAATTTTATAGCTGACACATGAACACTGAGTAAACTTAAGTAAATACTGATTTAATATTATATATGAAGCAAACAATATAATATGGATCAGGGTAAATTTTATATATTAAAAATGAAAATATTTATTTGAGTCGTTTAAAAGCAAACTGACTACTAAACATTTTTATGAGTCTGTTAGCTAGAAACTTGTCGACTGTAATTTTAATATAGTTGATTATATATTTATTTGACTAAACTGTTATTTTATGTTACAGAGATATTCAAAAACACGAAGAAAATGAACATAGACATCTATTCCTATATTGAAATAGAGACTTAACTGTGTAATGCATCACACATATTACTTGCCAGAAAAAATCTAACACATTAGGAAACATTACAACTTGAAACTTGCCGCCCAAAAGCTCAGACACAATTTTATTTTTCTATTTTAAAATCAAAAGATTTTAATGAAGCATCTAATCCTGTGCTAAGAATTAACATACAAAATTTAAACTTACCACAGATCGCGTTTGGTCGACTCACCAGTTGTTTGACTCAACTCAAAGAATTGAAACTAACGTCAACGAATAAATACAGGACATCTTAAAAGGATTCGGGGATTCTTATACTTTTAACCTTAAAGAACCCTTGGGTATAAACATAACTCTTTCAACTGAGCCTCAATGGAGCTAGTAATTCAGTCATTATAAATATATACTAGGGTATCATTTTAATGGAGCTAGTAGTTCAGTCATTATAAATATATACTAGGGTTTTATTTTAATGGAGCTAGTAGTTAAGTCATTATAAATATATACTAGGGTATCATCCTTCAAAAATGTCGGAAGTATTCAAATTAATGCAAGCTATTTATTTTGAACAAATGTTCATCAGAACCAAAACAAAAATGTAATATAAAACTTACATTATTTTTTATTAACTTTTGTTTCATTCATTTATCTACAAATTAACAATTTTATTTTAACGTTGGAAAATAATTATTTTTGGTGCTCTGCTTTCTCAAATTAAAAGCGTCTCGGACGGGATACATAGTGCAAATTATGTATATTGATTGATTATTTTTGGTGCGCTGCCTTCTAAAATTAGTAGCGTCATAGACGTGACGGACAGGACATACATTGCAAATTATGTATATCGAAATTATTTAATGGTAATTATTTTATGAGAACCCTTGTTTAAACTGTTAACAATAATATGTCGTTGAGTTTTTTTTACCCAGTTAATATGAATATCTGGGAAACCAACCTCTTGACCCTGTTTTCAAATCATTTCGTCCAGTGATACATTTTTATCATTCATGACAATTGTTTTTGTATTTGGCCATGAGGTGATGGTTCAAGTGCAACAGTTCACATTAGAAGGACACTCAACTTTAAGCCACAGCACCCAAGATAAGCCTCACCAGTCAAGATAACCCACACCACCAATGATAATCTACACCACCAATGATAATCTACACTACCATGATAAGCCACACCATTCAAGATAAGCCACACCAGTCAAGATAAGCCACACCAGTCAAGATAACCCATAGCTTTTTTTATAATCTACACAAGCATAATAAGCCACACCAGTCAAGATAAGCCACACCCGTCAAGATAAGCCACACCAGTCAAGATAAGCCACACCAGTCAAGATAAGCCACACCCGTCAAGATAAGCCACACCAGTCAAGATAAGCCACACCAGTCAAGATAACCCATAGCACCAATTATAATCTACACAACCATGATAAGCCACACCAGTCAAGATAACCCATACGACAAATTATAATCTACACTACCCATAATTAATCTATACTGCCCATGATCTCTAAGGGCTTGCAGCATTAAACGTGTTTTCTCTATTTCATTTTATTGATAAAATTATTTCCTTGTATATACAAACAATGACATTGTGTCGTTGGTTTATTTGTCGCGTGACCTCACTTGACTTATTACACAATTAAAATTTCCTCAATGAATTAGCGACCTCTCCGTGCAATGACTTTATGAATAATCGTTACTGCCCCGGTCAGCTGGGTTGGGGTGGGGGGTATATGGGATTGTTAGCGATGAGAAAAAAACGACTTATGGTGGTCATAAAGAAAGACATTTCTTAACAAAAATTACTTTCTTTCTACTTTCTAAGAATGACCCGTGTGAACAAATATGTTCAGGCATTATTTCATTGGAATTAAGTTTTTCATTCAGCTTGTTTATGGTAATCACCGAGTGCGCCCTTTTAAATAAGATAGGTTTTTTTGTTTTGTTTTTTTTAAAATCAACTCCTTTATCGAATTTTATTTAAATTGTAGTCGAACCCACTTATTTCGACCTCGGTTATCTCGCCAACCCTATTAAGTCAATGCTTTTGATTTGGAACCGCCAATTTCTCTCTTTTTCTAAGCATTTTATCATCGGTTATGTCGATTCTTTTATGTCGCCGAACCCTAATATCTCGAGCACAAAAGGGGGCCAAATTTATCCCGATTATCAATTGTTGACAAGTCAGTTTAGTTTTGCAAACTGGTTAATGTATAAAAGAAAAGTCAATTGCGGTCCACGTTTTCAATTACATTTATTAAACCAACGAGGGGAAAGCATCGAATTTCCACCTCATGGTGTCTGCTGCTGGTGACGTCATAGCCTTTTTGCGTTCAGCTCTTAGCCCTGTGTTACTTCTTTTTGTGTAAAAAAATATTTTAAAAACACGAGCTTGTACATTCTCATGTATTAACGCACATCATTTATAGCACATGTTAGTATTTAGCTTCCATATTTGTTGTCACTTATCTCGGTCGCCGGTTATCTCGACGCGTCTTGGCTAACCCCTAGACTTTCGACATAACCGGTTTCAACAGTAAAGGAAAGAAAATAGAAATTTTATTTTATTTTTAATAAATATTAACCTTAGAATCAATTTAATGGAGAAAAATAAAAAAAACATTTAAAAAAAGTTTTTGACTGAAAATATTTTAATTACGAGACATAACTAAACGAATATTCATTAAAATACGCAGCGAAAGACAATCCAAAAATACAACATTTTGATTATGTCTCGTAAAGCACGTTAAATAATGCGCACCGATCGGTAATATATATATATTATTAAGAAGAATTGTAAATATTATACACGCCACGTATTAACGTTACTAAGAGATTCTTCTTCTAAGTTCTCAGAATCTTTTTGAGGGATGATTTAGACCACAAGCCCTATATCAATGAGTTAAATGAAACTAACTTAACTACTCATTTATTAAATCTTGGTAGATTCAAAAGTTTTGAAATTTTTATAATTTTTATCATCTGCACTAGTCTGCATGTAAAAATTTCAGCTCGCGAACATATGGGGAAGTGGGTTAAAAATCGGTCCAAAAATCTTTTCGGAACTCAGGCAGACACCGCGAGGATTTAATAACGGTTGTTTAATCTTTAAAAACCGGCCATTACTTTAAAAAATGTATTGAGTATAGGTAAAAAAAAAAAAACATAATATTTTATAAAATGATTTTCTAATTTCGTTCCTTATTTTAAAATTTTTACTGTATATCACGTGATTAGTTATAACTTTCGGAAGAGCTCTATGATAAAATATTTCAGGTGGAGTTATCTAATCCAAATAATGCAGTTGGTTTTCAGTTAAGATGCCCATTATTTTATTGTGAAATCTTTTTAAAAAACACTAACGAATAAGTAATCCTGTCAATATGGTATCAGCGACGGGCCAATCTTGTCAAAATAATCTTTGTGACAGACTCGTCCTGTCAATAGAGTGTTAGTGACAGACGCGTCCTGTCTATAGTGTGTTAGTGACAGACACGTCCTGTCATTAGAGTGTTAGTGACAGACTCATCCTGTCAATAGAGTGTTAGTGACAGTCTCATGCTGTAAATAGAACGTTATTGATAGACTAATCCAGTCTAAGAATGTCAGTAATCCTTTCAATATGGTATCAGTGACAGCTTAATCCTGTAAATAGTGTTAGTGGCAGACTAATCCTTTTAATAGCGTTAGTGACAGGACAGACTCATCCTGTCATAGAGATCCTAGGCTGTGCACTGCTGATATTGTTTATAGTGTCAGTTGATGAAGACATTCATATTGTTATTTGAGTAAAATGTATGTATTAAAAAACTGCAGATACTGCTAGATAAAGAGCTGTCGCGAGAGAGGCTCAAGTGACCTGGGCGGCTCTTTACTAGGGGCGGTTTATTTCTCATCTTAATTAGCTTCAATAGATTTTTTTTAACAAAACTATATTTTAAAAAATAATCAAAACCCAATAAAACCAAAAAAATAAGAAATACGCAATAGAAATAATGAAACTTTCCTGGGATGTAAATGTTTCGAATTCCACAACTTTAAACTCCATTTGATACAAAGTATTATTCTTATACGGATGCTATGGAACTAAAGAACCAATAGATTTATGTAGAATGTAAACGTGAAACTGACATGCTTGTAATTTGCATAGGTTATTTACATTTCAAACCTGCATCTGTTGTAAAATACAAATTACTGTCCTTAATCAATTTTTAACAAGCGTTAATCGAATACTCTAAAACGGCATTTTGTTTTGAAAGGAAACTCCGCCTTTTTAATCAGCTTCTAAAAATGAAAATTTTCAAAATATTTAATATAATAAAAGAAAAGCCATGGAAAGAACTAATAAAAGATATTGAAATATCTTTATAAAAATATCTTAACTCTTCCAGTGCCATAATTTCAAACCCCACATTGAATTTGAAGTCTTCTGACTTATTTCAAATAAACCGAAAAAACAATGGGCTGAAGAAGTATAAAAACATGACAGGGATTTTTGGGAACCTATAATTGATTTGATATGGGGATCCATGAGAAGAAAAAATAGGGTTTTCCTGCTAAATTCCAACAACCAATAAAGACTCCAGAGAATAAAGAAATATCCGCAATCATCTTCTGTATAGAAGGAGCGTCTGTAACAGACAAGATCCCGTGAAGTTTTTTGACCCCATTAATTTAAATGTCTAGGACAACAAATCTCTTGACCTCTCCGCTTCAATGTTTTGACGCCGTTTATTCAAGTGATTCTTTCCGCTTGTGTCACACAATTGTTGGCGCATTTTTTCATTACATGGCTCAAGTGCATCGTGCCATAATATGGTCATTATTTTAGTACTGAGTACCTTGTCCTTGCTGCCATCATTTAGAACTGAGTACCAAGTCCGTGCTGCCATCATTATTTAGTACTGAGTACCTTCTACGTGTTGCCGTCATTATCTTAGTACTGAGTACCTTGTCCGTGCTCCCATCATTATTTGAATACTGAGTACCTTCTCCATTTTGCTGCCATTATTTAGTACTGAGTGCCTTGTCCGTGTTTCCGTCATTATTTAGTACTGAGTACCTTGTCCATGTTTCCGTCATTATTTAGTACTGAGTACCTTGTCCGTGTTTCCGTCATTATTTAGTTCTGAGTACCTTGTCCATGTTGCCGTCATTATTTAGTACTGAGTACCTTGTCCGTGTTGCCGTCATTATTTAGTACTGAGTACCTTGTCCGTGTTGCCGTCATTATTTAGTACTGAGTACCTTGTCCGTCTTGCCGTCTAGATTTTTAACTGAATTTTGTTTAGTTGAACAGAGTTAAATCAAATAAACAAGTTAGGGCTGTTATCGATTAATTTTATTTTAATCGTTAACTTTTGAATACTTACCGAATAATTAATCAGTAATTTTGAATAAAGCTAAAATACAATGTATGGCGTCATCAAACAGAAAGTTTCAAGGGAAGTAACAAAAACAAACAATTGCATTTTTAAATATTTAAATATAAGTAATTCAATATAATAATCCAGGGATGTCCAAAGTCCGGCCCGCGGGGCAAAACCTTCCGCGAAGCAATTTTCACTGGCTTGCGGCCTCATCTGAAATAATTAATTAACTAACTTATTTTTTTAAAAACAACATTAAGTATAAGAAAAGTTGACACGTTTTACCGTTTTGGGTACGTCAAAGGATGGCAAAATTCGATAACTTTGTATTGTTTACCAATTACTAGACATCAGTCTTAAAGACCGACAAGGGGAACAAATGTATTTGGTTCTGTTTGTTTTGCTGTCTATGACGTTAAATTACCAAGTAAATAGTATCTTTATTTATTACTGATGGCTATCGCCATGACTCGTGAGCACAGTTGACTAGCAAAACTTGTCTGTCACAAAGTCAGCTTAGTCAGGCTGGCAAAGTTTTTAAACTTCACTATATCATTCATAAAAAAGTCCTTTATGCTAAACACCTTTCATGTGATCGTGTCCTTAAGCCAGTGATAAGGGATGTGAACTCTTTCCGCTCTAAAACCCTGTTTCACAGCCAATTTTAGCAATACCTTCTTGACATCCAGAGAGAATACAAAGATTATATGTATCACAATGGTATAAGATGGTTAGTCGGGGGACAGCACTTCAACGCAATAAAAAGAAATTTGGCAGTACATAGAAGATTAGGAAAAACCATTTCCATAACTATCTGATACTGCTTGTCTTGCATATTTTGCATTTTCGGTTGATGTGAAAAGACATATAAACCTTCTCAACACAATTCTCCAAGGTCACAATGCAGTGGTAAGCAAAATATATTCACATATTATGGACTTTGGGAACAAGCTGCAACATTTTCAAAGGCAACTTTTTCAAATGTAGCCTAATACCACACATTTCCCCTCACTGCAGGAAATCATGACAAGTTTACCAGAAAGAAGCTTCAATTAGCAAATGCATAGGAATGATGCAGATATCACATCCTTGGTTGATGAATTTCAAAGACGCTTTCATGACTTAATAACTATAGAAAAGATAACTATGGTTGCTTTTTAAATCTTCATATGTCTCTGTAGATTTTGATAATACTGCAGGCAATCTGCAGCGGGAATTCATTGAGCTGCAAACTGATGCTGAATGTCCCAGCAGACGATATCTTCTCTTTGACTTTTACAGTGAGCTTCATGGTTAAATAGAAATTTAAAGGAATTCGAAAATTTGTTTAAAAAGATGCTTAGCATGTTTGGCTCGAAAAGCAGACATTTTCAGTTCTGAATTTTAACAAGAACTGTGTGAGGACGAGAATACGTGACTCTCAACTGCGTGATATCATACGTATCAAAACCATGGCATTGAGCCTGACCTCACTACTTACTGAATTCAAGATCTCAATTTCACTATTCACATTAAAATATTACAATAAAAAATCATCATACTATGTGTATTTTATACTATTATTTTACCCGGCCCGCGAATATCTTTTCATAAAGGAATATGACCCGCCATGCAAAAAGTTTGGACATCCCTGTAATAATGTAATGTCAATGAATAAAAATTTTGTTATTGTATATGAAGTAAAAACAACGTTTAATTTTTAATATAATTTTACTACAATGGAGAGGTTTTTACGTAAATAAAGCAAACTATTATTAATTATTAATAATTGATTATTTATTAATTTATCGAAAAAAATTGTTTAAAACATTTTCGTTAACTGTAATTGCTATTTTATCTATTTAAAAAAATGTAATCGATAAAACATTTTACCGCTTAATCGAGAAATTAATCGATAATTTCCAAATCCTTAAAACGAATCCAATGGTTTATGAAATTATCAAATGGGTGAGCTGGGTCGGGGTTGGGGTGGGGGAATTTATGGGATTGTTAGCGATGAGAAAAAATCTTGTGGTGGTCATTCAGGAATTTTTGTTGTTGACAAAAATCAATTTCTAACGCAATGCCCAAAGAATTTTGACCTGTGTGAACAAATATGTTCAGAAATTATTTCATTTGAATTTAGCTTTTCCTTTAGTTTGCTTGTAGTATTCACTGAGTACACCCGTTTAAATAAGATAGGTACATTTTTTAATAACATTTTGTCAAATTCATTGAATATTATTTAAAATACAGTCGAACCCACTTATCTCAATCTTGGTTATCTTGCGAACCCTATTAAGTCGATGCTTTTGATATGGAACCGCCAAATTCTTTCTTCGTCTAAGCATTTTCTCATCGGTTTTGTCAATTCTTTTATGTCACCGAACCCAAATATCTCGAGCACAAAAGATGTCCAAATATGGCACTTAACGTTGGTTATCTCGCATATCAATTTTTGTCAAGTCATTTTATTGTTGATTTTCTTTTTTTTTTTTATATATATATATATTTTATTTTTTTTTTGCAAACCGGTTAATGGGTAAAAGAAAAGTCAGTTTCACATGAAAGTTCAACACACGGGCAACCATCCTTCAAGCATTCCATTTGTTTCTCAGTGAATAGTAACAGCAAAGTATTTTTAGTGTACCAAAAATTTTTCGTTTTTATTTTGGAGAAGCACGTAAAGAAATCCGGTTTAATGATCTGTTTGACAAAAGTACAAACCAAACAAAGAGATTATTGCCTTTGAGTCTTTTTTGAGCTCCTGTATAATTTCCAGCCATGAAAAATTAATAGCATACCTCTGCTCTCTAATATTTTAAGATCCGTATTTGTTTAGAATCTTTTCAGAAATGTTGGAAGTGGATTCATTCTACTATTTTTTGTTTTGAACCCGAAAGATGATATTTGGCCATCTGAATCTCCGAGAAATGCAGAAAGCTCATCATGAATTTCAGGTAATAACAATTTATATGATGTATTTCACATAATGCTTGGAGGCACTGGATTGTTATATTTTAGCAGATGCATCAGATTCAGAACTTTGTATTTAATTGCATTATCATTATCCTCTCTGTAGCCTCGAAAAGTCATATTCTATTTTGTTGGGATTTAAAATGTCAAAAATTCTAACAAAAATCTTTTGCCACTTTATTTTGTTTCCTTTTAAAACAATGTATTGTTCTTCTTTTAATAGTCTAATCTTTTCATCCTGTGTATCATTCCTTTCATATTCAAAATTTTAATTCAAGTCATTTTTATTTTAACATTTTTATTATTATAAATAATTATCAATGATGACTTTGCCGCCCCCAAACATCTGCCGCCGTGGGTATTTGATTGGCGCACGTTTAAAATGATTGAATAGAGTAAATTTCGCTTCTTTTACATGGGCGGCTGTGAAATGTTAATGATAAATTAAGGTACCAGTAGCACACTGTCACGTTGTTTTTCAGTTCAATTGCATAAGTAACAGAATAATATATTTCCAATATCGGATTTGATGTTTTTTCCATGAGATTTTACATATTTTAAGATACTTACTATATTTCGTTTATCAGTCTCTTATTGGCATTCAATTTATTGTGATGAAAATTCCCACTTCAATAATATTTTTTTTATTCATAGAAGCTACGTAATTAACGGCGAGGAACTGGCCGCCCCTAACAAAGTGACGCCCGTGGCATTTTCCCATATTGCCCCCCTTTCACGACACGTCTAATGAGACGGTGAAAAAATATTGTATAAAACTTTATAACGTTTAATATTATTGACTGGGGCGATTGGTCCTGGTTAAGGTTTAAGTGTAACGACCTACAAATGAAATATGAGGATTGAGCATAAATATATGGTTATTTTTCATCTAAAATGTGAAACGAACTGGAGACAACGGTTTGCAAAAAAAAAAAAAAAAAAGTTTTGAAATATTCTCCCACTGATTCGTCCACTCGTGTTTTATTATTACTTCTACGTCGTCTCTACCACTCACCATACGTATTGTCTTTACAACGTGATTCAGTTCTTTATATTATGACTATAAGGTTACAATTATAAATTATATATTTTAACGTCGTCACAAAATGTACTTGATTAATTACACTATTACGATAAATTATATACTATTAATTACTACTGTACATATGTTGTAATGTATTTGTGGATTGTTAAGTGTAAAACCATTTTTTATATTATCTCTTGAAAACTACATTAACAGATATCACTTTTATCAAATTACTCCAAATGTCTTACATACATGTCTAATAAACTAATTGTTTTTTTTTTAATATCAAAAGTTTGAGTTTTGTTTGGATTTCTTGGAAGTTATCTTTCTAATATCACCACTTTGTCCAGTGCCGGATCAAGTATAATATAAACAAGCTATAGATTACCGCCCCCAATAATTCCTGGACTGTCTGACCTTTACACTGGTAGGGTCCCATATCACCACTCTGTCCAGTGCCGGATCAAGTATAATATAAACAAGCTATAGATTTCCGCCCCAAATAATTCCTGGACTGTCTGACCTTTACACTGTTAGGGTAATCAATACAATAACTACTAAAATAAATAAGATGCTTAGAAGAACAACATTTCTGGAATAATTGTTACTTAATAAAATTACACCAGTTAGCAGCTATCTTCAAACTAAATTTCCTAAGTAAATTCAGCACAGATAGCCCCTTAGAAGAAAGATATAAAACAAGAAACCTACAAACTATAATGGATGACAAAATTCCGACATTGGGGCCGTCCATAAATGACGTCACGCACCTAGGGGGGGG
>MUZC01001235.1:472622-506353 GCA_002072015.1 Radix auricularia | reverse complement strand
TATATATATATATATATATATACTTTAAATGTTTGGAACAAGTAAACTCAGTGTTTGGGGTTTACATAAACTGTTTGAAACAAGTAAAATCAGTGTTTGGGGTTTACATAAACTGTTTGGAACAAGTAAACACAGTGTTTGGGGTTTACATAAACTGTTTGGAACAAGTAAACACAGTGTTTGGGGTTAACATAAACTGTTTGGAACAAGTAAACACAGTGTTTGGGGTTAACATAAACTGTATGGAACTACAAAATTAGTCGCAAATATTTTCACAAATAATATCTTCTCACCTAGTACAATCAAGTTAATTCGTTCGGCTGATATGGGGTTTGTGTTGATTTGACAGTAGTAGATTCCTTGATCGCTGGAACGAACTTCTCGAATGTGAAGACTACATTCTCCAGGGTAAGAACTTTCCATACTCATCCTACGCAACAGAAAGTAGTCAAATTTATGGCTTACAATTTAAATCTTTCCACACCTAACCTATGCCAGAGATAGTCAAATCTATGGCTTACTATTAAAGTAATTCAACCCTAAGCCTAGACCACATAAAGGTAGAATAATTTATGGCTTACGGTGAAAGTCTTTCAACACTAAGCCTAGGCCAGAGAAAGTAGTCAAATTAACGACACACAATTAGTTTATTTAAACACTAAGCCTAGGCCAGAGAGAGTAGTCAAATTAACGACACACAATTAGAGTCTTTCGACACTAAGCCTAGGCCAGAGAAAGTAGTCAAATTTAGGACATACAATTAGAGTCTTTCAACACTAAGACTAGGCCAGAGAAAGTAGTCAAATTTAGGACATACAATTAGAGTCTTTCAACACTAAGCCTAGGCCAGAGAAAGTAGTCAAATTTACAACATACAATTAAAGTCTTTCAACACTAAGCCTAGGCCAGAGAGTAGTAGTCAAATATATGACACACAATTAGAGTCTTTCAACACTCAGTCTAGTTCAAGGGGTCAGCAGCCTGCAGCTGGAGGGCCGCATGATGGTAAGTTACGGCTCTCCAGTACCGGAAGTCAATATCAATAATTACGTCATTTGGTTTTCAAGCCTCATGCTAATGTCTCTTTAAAAATTTGGGAACTTTTGTAATTTAAAATTTTGGGCGCTTCCTTTTCAACAGGTTACGGCACCGACCCCTGGTCTAGAAGACAGAAAGTAGTCAAATTTTAGGATTAAGAGTAAAACCAAATTGTTTGAGGATTTCCTATATATTTTTTGTGTTTTTGGGAGTAAAGTCGATTAAGCTTATATTTTGCTTATATCGGTTTCTTTTGATAAATAAATTTTGAGTAAGCATTATTGCTACGTTTATCATTATTTTATTTTAATTAACAGTGGCGATTATGTTGTTGTTTTTTTTATAGTTTCTTTCCTATTTTATTACGACTTTTATAATGTAAGAGTGGTTATGCCTACAGACATTTAAAAATTAAGGTAAAAACAATCTACTTTTAGTTTCGAGGCAAACTGTGGTTGCAAAATTTTGTAGAAATTATGAAATCTTTCAATTGAAGGTTTTAATTAACACTTACAGTCTCTCCAATTTAAGTGGTGTTATATATTTTCTTAGATATATTTTTTTTAAAAAGTTATTGAAAACAAGATAATTCAGTTAATAACTTCTAAAACTTAAGTTTGTTGACTAAACAAGTTCTATAACTTAAGGTTGTTGACTAAACAAATTTTATAACTTAAGATTGTTGACTAAACAAGTTCTATAACTTAAGGTTGTTGACTAAACAAGTTCTATAACTTAAGGTTGTTGACTAAACAAGTTCTATAACTTAAGGTTGTTCACTAAACAAGTTCTATAACTTAAGGTTGTTCCCTAAACAAGTTCTATAACTTAAGGTTGTTCACTAAACAATTTCTATAACCTAAGGTTGTTCACTAAACAAGTTCTATAACTTAAGGTTGTTCACTAAACAAGTTCTATAACTTAAGGTTGTTTACTAAACAAGTTCTATAACTTAAGGTTGTTCACTAAACAAGTTCTATAACTTAAGGTTGTTCACTAAACAAGTTCTATAACTTAAGGTAGTTCACTAAACAAGTTCTATAACTTAAAGCTGCTCACTTAACAAGTTAGATGTCATAAATTAGGTGGCTCACCTTTCGTCATCTGTAATCCTCCTCTCCCCAAAGGTCAGTAAATTAGAAAGCTGGTCAGTCCATTTCACCTGTTGTGGAATTGATACAACACTAAAATACGACTTTGCCCTTTTGTTTCTTGTCACTCTAACAGCAGTATTGTTTTTTATTTCAGTTATTAATCAATTCATCACCTTTAAGCTTTCATAATAAGCGAGCCACCAGAATGCTATTAGTGTATGGGGTAGACAGGGGCAGATAACTGGTCAATGTTTCTTCCTTTTATGTTGGGTCAAATGCTTAGTTGTTGTGTCTGTTTTTATTTCTTGGAAAGTGTGTGTATGGAGGGGGGCGGGTTGTAAATATGAACGCTCCGCACCTGTTGCTAAATATTACAAACTTCGAACTTCCTCAAATACATCTTTAGTTGAAGATGACAAGTTGTCATATCTTTTAATGCTAAAACTTTCTACAATTCATTTCATCTCCGATCTGAATCTGTCAAATTCTATTCTTATTGGAAGTGGTGTCTACTGCGATGCGACATTGCTCACCCGGGAACAGCCAAAAAACCTGACCAAGCAAGGAAGAACAACAGTACTCTTTTCATGGATAGTCACATTGACCATCGGCTTGTCAAACATTGGTTCATGATATGGTTGTGCTGTCGGTAGAGCTGTAAATAGAAACGTTTGCATATTGTAATTGAACGCTAGATTAGCCCAAAGAACTGAATCTGCATAACATAACATAACATGCTTGTCTTTGTCCTTTCGTTGGGCCACTAATCTAATAGCGGGCCTATGTCTTTGTTCTTTCGTTGGGCCACTAATCTAATAGCGGGTCTATATCTTTGTCCTTTCGTTGGGCCACTAATCTAATAGCGGGCCTATGTCTTTGTCCTATCAATGGGCCACTAATCTAATAGAGGGCCTATGTCTTTGTTCTTTCGTTGGGCCACTAATCTAATAGCGGGCCTATGTCTTTGTTCTTTCGTTGGCCACTAATCTAATAGCGGGCCTATGTCTTTGTCCTATCATTGGGCCACTAATCTAATAGCGGGCCTATGTCTTTGTTCTTTCATTGGGCCACTAATCTAATAGCAGGTCTATATCTTTGTCCATTTGTTGGGCCACTAATCTAATAGCGGGTCTATATCTTTGTCCTTTCGTTGGTGATGAACAAGCTCGCTACTTCTTATCGCGGAAGAAGTGTACTGAGTAGACAGGCGGGAGCAGACAAACCCCAACCAGAAGTCCCAGTTACCTATCTCGGGGCAAAGACCTGGCTAATGGACCACTTCAAGGAAAAGTGGTACCAGGAATTGGAAGAAAATATGACGGCTAAAGGTGAATTCGCTAACATGCCCAGGCCGAGCACATCAGACAAGTGATGGGGTCTAAACCGAAGGGACCAGAGATTAGTGACCCAAATGCGCACCGAGCATTGCCCAACAAACTCTTACTTTAACCGGCTAGACCACAACTAGGACCATCATTGCAGCCAAGCCTCTGAGACGGTCACACACCTACTGACGTCGTACCCCGCGCTAGATATAACGGGAAGACAATTGTGTATGGCACTGCCCAGCAGATAAAGCAGGTTGCCCAAGTATTAGCCAAGGCCTTAAGAGATTAGATCTCAGGTCATAAGAATATGTGTTTAGTTTAGAAGACAGCTAGAGCTTTACCGTAGTCAACTGGTCTTTTTCAGGTGTGGAGGGGGGGGGCTAGAAGATCTTAATGTCGGAAGGCCTACCTTCCCTCCTCTGGCAATAGACCCCCTGTGTCATTTTCAAACCAGACTTGACCAAAGTGTCCATGCAAATGTCTACTTAAAATAATCTTCACTTTAAAATAGTAAAGTTTTGAAATATTCTAGCCTTTATTTTGTTGAAGGTTTTGAGGTGTGGGACGACGACACGAACACGATAGCCATACACGTCGTGTTCTAGTAATTAATACGCACCAAACTGGAACAGTTTTATATAGTGATAAAAACACAGGAAAGATTTATTCTTAAAATGAACAATATTTACTGAACTTACCCTGAAACTCATACTTTGTTGTCCGTGTAGGCGTAGTAGTAGGTGGTGGGGCAGATGTCGCTGGTGACTGTGGTTTCTCAGAAGTTCCAGTCGGGTCTTAATGTAAAAATATATTAAAATAAATAAATTCAAAAGCAAACCAAAAAAAAAAATCATTTTTAGATCGACACAAAACTTTAATCACATCAGGTCAAGTCTGTGAGGCATACATCTCTAAAGTTTCAAGTCTGTACAACAAAAACACTTTGTTTCAGTGGCGATCCAAAATATTCTCTAAAATGTGCTCCAAAACGTGCTCCAAAATGTGCTCCAAATCGTGCTTCAAAATGTGCTCCAAAACGTGCTCCAAAATGTGCTCCAAAACGTGCTCCAAAACGTTCTCCAAAACGTTCTCCAAAACGTGCTCCAAAATGTGCTCCAAAACGTGCTCCGAAATGTGCTCCAAAATGTGCTCCAAAATGTGCTCCAAAATGTGCTCCAAAATGTGCTCCAAAACGTGCTCCAAAATGTGCTCCAAATCGTGCTCCAAAATGTGCTCCAAAACGTGCTCCAAAACGTGCTCCAAAATGTGCTCCAAAACGTGCTCCAAAACGTTCTCCAAAACGTTCTCCAAAACGTGCTCCAAAACGTGCTCCAAAACGTGCTCCAAAATGTGCTCCAAAATGTGCTCCAAAATGTGCTCCAAAATGTGCTCGAAATGAGCTCCTCGGAGCTCTGCCAGAATTTCTTGAGAATGGCTTATAGTCAGGTCACGTGAACTCAAAGAACAGAATCTTCTGGGGCAGCACATCCCCTGAGGACTGTCCACAAAGGCTTTTGAACTCGGTGGAGTGCTCTGCATTGGTCGCCATCCCCAAACATTGCATTATTTGACCATCCCCAAACATGGCATTATTTGACCATCCCCAAACATGGCATTATTTGACCATCCCCAAACATGGCATTATTTGACCATCCCCAAACATGGCATTATTCGCCATCCTCAAACATTGCATTATTCGCCATCCTCAAACATGGCATTATTTGACCATTCTTTTTCCATTTTGGATGAGTGCAAACTCGATGACGCTTACAAGCACAGATTTACTTGGTTCCAGGACAACTAGCGGTCTGTGACAATCAACACCGACCGATATGTTCAGGTGTTTGGTACGTTCTGGACAGCACTTGGTCGACAGAGTAGTCGTCAGGATTCCAGTAGGATGGTGCCACTCCTCCCTTCTTAAACGAATCATTGACATGGCTACCGCAGCTTTTCTGTGACCGATTGATCAGCCTCAGGTGTGACCCCGAATGATCGCCGCATTCACCGGACTTGAACCCCCCCTCCCAAAAAATATTACTGGGGATATCTTAAAGGTATGTGGCAAAATCCCTTATACTCTCCCTCAACTGAAGGCCGAAATCACAGCAGCATTAATCTTTTTGTGATCAAATTTGAGGAATGCGGAAGCGTCATAGAGAACTTTGTCCGCCGGAATAAAATTTCGAGCATATTTTGAGCGCAAGTGAAACAAAGAGTTCTCCTTGTACAAACTTGAGACTTTAGAGTTTTCCTTGTACAAACTTGAGACTTTAGAGTTTTCTTTGAAACAGACTTGAGCTGATGGAGCTAAAGTTTTGTGTTGATCTATAGAAAAGTTTATGAGTAATTCGTATTTTGCTGATGACCGTTTTCTCTGTGTCACACAGTATATAATATAAATGAATGACAGTAAATATAATCTCGCATCGTAATGCATTTAACATGCAGATCATTATTTGGAATAGATCATGTACATCTATACTAATAAAATGGAAAACCCTGACTGACTGACTGACTTACTGACTCACTGATTCATCACTAATTCTCCAACTTCCCGCATGAAACTTTGGGAGGTTGTTGGGTACCCACTCTCTCTCGACGAAAATTTGCAAAAAAGAATTTTAAAATTCTCCGTCATGTGGGCCCGGGGGCCAAAAAACTTGTTTTTTTTCCTTAAATGGGCTCTATAAAAATTGAAAATCAACAATTTTCTTATTTCCCGTGTAGGTAGAAGCATGAAACTTTTGAAATTTTTTTGAGTACATGATCTCGACAATAATTTTAAAAATAAATTAATTTCCCACTCAAGGGGGCCGGGGCCCATAAAACGTTTTTTTCTTATATGGGCTCTTTAAAAATTGGAAATCACTAGTTTTCATATTTCCCATGTAGGTAGGAGCTTTAAACTTTAAAACATTGTTAAGTACCCTCTTACGACGAAGGTTGGTGTAAAAGAATTTTGAAATACACATTTTTCCCTTATATGAGTTATATACAAATTGAAAATCACTAATTCTCCTATTTTTCGTGTAGGTAGAACCATGAAACTTTGGAAAGTTTTTGGGTACCCTCTTACGAAAAAAATTGGCGAAAAAAACTTTTTTAATTCACACTCATGGGGGCCGGGGCCCCAATTGTTTTCCCTTTTTTAAGCTATATACTAATTGAAAAGCAATAATTCTTCTATTTTTCTTATCTTATCTTAGATATACAGACGCTCCTTCTATGCAGAAGATAATTGCGTCCACAGACCATGAGAGATGATCTGTTGGCAAGTGATGTAGCGGTCACAGGCCACGGCTATAGGGGTTCCACGCATTACCCCAGCCGCCTAACTATTGTCTAGTTAGGTACCCATCCGGAGCTGGGTGACTCGGGGACTCCTCAGGCCCCGAAAACAAATCCTCACTATCGTGTGGATTCGAACTCGTGACCATCAGTGTGACAGTCGAGAGCGCTACCTCTCGACCACCACGTCCCACGTAGGTAGACGCATGAATCTTTTGAAATTTTTTGAGTAGATGCTTCCGACAATAATTGGCAAAGAGAATATTAAAGTTCCCACTTATGGGACTGGGGACCCGAAAATGATTTTTTTCCTAAAATAAACTATTTAAAACTGAACATCAATAATTCTCCCTTTCCCCATGTATTTAGAAGCATGATACTTTGGGAATTTGTTGAGTACAATATCCAGATGAACGTTGGCGAAAGAGAATGGTAAATTCCCACTCATAGGGGGCCGGGGACCAAAAATTTAATTTTTTCTTAAACTAAAAACAACACATTCCACATCAGTAAAAACATAAAACTTTTGGAAGTTGTTGGGTACCCTCTCACAACGAAAATTGGCGTAAAATAATTTTAAAAATAGTCATGAGGGCTGGGGTCCCAAAAACGTGTTTTTTTTTCATATATGTGCGAAATTAAAATTGAAAATCGTTAATTCTCCTATTTCCCGAATAGGCAAACGCGTCAAACTTTTGGGGTTTGTTAAATGCACTTCCACGATGGTAGCAGGTAAATTATTATTATTTAAAACATCCCTTGCTGGGCACGGGGGGCCTAACTATAGTTTATTTTTTTATGAACTCAATCACTCATCACTAATTCTCAAACTTTCCGCAGCAAAGAGCGGGGAAATTTGCTAGTTTTTAAATATTTGGGACAAGTAAACACAGTGTTTGGGACAAGTAAACAAAGTGTTTGGTACAAGTAAACACAGTTTTGAAGGTTACCATCAACTGTTTGGGACAAATAAACACAGTGTTTGGGGTTAACATAAACTATTTGGAACTAAAATATTAGATAAAAATCTTTTCACAAATAATATCTACTCACCTAGTACTATCAAATTAATTTTTCTTATTCTAACGGGGTCCGTGTTGAGTTCACAGATGTAGATTCCTTGATCGCTGGAACGAACTTTTAGTATGTGAAGATTCAACTCTCCGGGCGAAGGACTGTCAAAATGTAACCTAGGCCAGAGAAAGTAGTCAAATTTATAGCTTACAATAAAATTCTTTCAACAATTAGTCTAGGCCAGAGAAAGTAGTCAAATTTATGGCTTACAATAAAATTCTTTCAATAATTAGCCTAGGCCAGAGAAAGTAGTCAAATTTATGGCTCACAATAAAATTCTTTCAACATTTAGCCTAGGCAAGAAAAATGTAGTCAAATTTAGGGAGTACAATAAAATTCTTTCAACATTTAGCCTAGGCAAAAGAAAGTAGTCAAATTTATGGCTAACAAGGTCTTTTAACACTAAGCCTTGTTCAAGGGGTCGGCAACCTGAGGCTCGCGAGTCACGTGCGACTCTTTTGGTGTAATGTTGCGTATCTCCAGTATAACGTGTTTGATTTCCACGTTTTCTAGCAGGCGTTATCATTCTGGTCTATCACTTACTTCCGTCACGTGACCTCCTCTCAATCACGAATTTTCTTCCTTTTCATCCAATAACAAAACGTAACTATCAATAATCATCTCATTTTGTTTTAAAAACTCATGTTAGAGTCTCTTTTAAAAAAAACTGGGAAAATATGTAATTTATAATTTTCGGCTCTTCCGTATTAAGAAAGATTACCATACCGACCCCTGGTCTAGAGCAGCAAAGAAATTGATCAAAGTTATGGCTTACAATTAAAGCCAAATTGTTGAATGATTTAGAGTATATGATTTCTGTCTTTGATTAAGTTGATTTAGCAAATATTTTTTATGTATAAGGTTTTTATGGATACATTTTTAATGTTTTATAAGGACAATTATCATTTAATTAAATTAACAGTGACGATTAGGTTTTATTATTATTTCTTTCCTTACTATTTGGTTTTTTACTAAACAAGTTCTATAACTTAAGGTTGTTCACTAAACAAGTTCTATAACTTAAGGTTGTTCACTAAACAAGTTCTATAACTTAAGGTTGTTCGCTAAACAAGTTCTATAACTTAAGGTTGTTCACTAAACAAGTTCTATAAGGTTGTTCACTAAACAAGTTCTATAACTTAAAGTTGTTCACTAAACAAGTTCTATAACTTAAGGTTGTTCACTAAACAAGTTCTATAACTTAAGGTTGTTCACTAAACAAGTTCTATAACTTAAGGTTGTTCATTAAACAAGTTCTATTACTTAAGTTTGTTCACTAAACAAGTTCTATAACTAAGGTTGTTCACTAAACAAGTTCTATAACTTAAGGTTGTTCACTAAACAAGTTTTATAACTTAAGGTTGATAACTAAACAAGTTCTATAACTTAAGTTTGTTCACTGAACAAGTTCTATAACTTAAGGTTGTTCTCTAAACAAGTTCTATAACTTTAGGTTGATAACTAAACAAGTTCTATAACTTAAGGTTGTTCACTAAGCAAGTTTTATAACTTAAGGTTGATAACTAAATAAGTTCTATAACTTAAGGTTGTTCACTAAACAAGTTCTATAACTTAAGGTTGTTCACTAAACAACTTCTATAACTTAAGGTTGTTCACTGAACAAGTTCTATAACTTAAGGTTGTTCACTAAACAACTTCTATAACGTTAGGTTGTTCACTAAAAACAGGTTTTATATAATAAATAAGGTACTCACCTGTCGTGTTTTTCCACCATCCTATCATCAGAAGTCTCTATTTCAGTGAACTGTTTCCTCCACTCGACCTTTGGAAGAGTTGATTTCAGCATCAAAATACTACGGTGTCCTTTGTTTCTTGTAAAGTCTTAACTTCTTCATGGATCGTTATTTCAGTTTTTAACTAATTCATCACGCTATGGCTTTGATAATATGCGAGTCTACCAGAACGTTATTAGGTTTATGGGGAAGACAGGGCAAATAACTAGTAAATGTTTCGTTCTTTTATGTTGGGGCCAAATGTTTTGTTGTTGTGTCTGTTTTTAAATTGTTGAGGAGTAGGGGAGGGTGGTGTAAACATGATCGCACCTTACCTGTTGCTTAATATTCCAAACTACTAAATTCCTCTATAAATTTATAAACGAAAATTAATTTTTTTAAACTTTCAACAATTCAATTCATTTCTAATCATAAACAGTCAAGTGATATTCTATATAGCAAGTGGTATCTACTGCTATGCGACATTGCTTACATTAGAAGTAACCGAAGGAATGAAACTGAAAGAGCAAGGAAGAATAGCAGTACTGTTTTCTTGAACCGTAACATTGACGGTCGGCATGTCATACTTTGGTGGATGATGTAACAATTCGTTCGGTTGCTCTGTAGATAGAAAAGTTTTCATATTGTATAAGAACGCTCAAAGAACTGGCAACGCATTACATGCTCATGAAATGGTAGGGGTTGTGCATTGCGATCTTAAAGAACTTATTAGTTTTGACCTTTAAAATGGAATTTTTTAAAATCTAAAATTAACATTAGTGATGATCTTAATTAAATTCAGGTAGCTGAGAAATCTCCCAAGGGGGGCGCGGTGGTCTAAGTTGTAGCGAGCTGGACTACCGATCTACAGCAAGAACCCATGTCGCGGGCTCGAAACGCAGATCTGGCAAGGCCGCCAAGGCCCTCTGCCAACCACACAATTCCATGCTTGTTAGAGTGAAACTTGTCAACGCTACTTCACTTGCTCCCATGGACCCTCATGGTATGTAAGGGATCAATTTTTTAATTATTTTTTCCCGTAAATCTCCCAGGTTTTACGAGATAAAATTTAGATTTTCGTAAAGTTATTTACCGTGCAATACCTTAAAGACGATTGTGGATTTATACTAAAAAATAATTTTAAAAAACAAAAACACTTCATTTAATTAACCATTGAATTAAAATAATCTTCATTTGAGAAAAGTAACGTTTTGAAACATTATATCCTTTAATTTAATTTTCTTTGAAGGTTTTGAGGTGTGGGATTACAACACAAAAACCATAGCTATACAATTCATGCTCTACTAATTTATACGCATCAAACTGGAACAGGTTTATTTAGTTATAAAAACACAGGAAAGATTTATTCTTACAATGACCCATATTTATTGAACTTACTCTTAAACTCATATGTTGTTGTCTGTGTAGTCGTAGCAGTAGGTGGTGGGGCTGATGTCGCTGGTGACTGGGGTTTCTCAGAAGTTTTAGTAGGGTCTTAGTGTAAAAATATATTAAAATAAAGAAATTCAAAAGCAAACCAAAAACTTAACAAACTTACCACATAACGAACAACAGAGGTGCATACACAAATACAGAGACATAACTTCTATTTCCTACACACACCAAAACACGAACAATGGGATACCCTTGTGTGAGTTGTGTGTCTTGAGTTTCTGTCTGTGTCGGACCGGTATTTTGTTATTTGTTGATACTCATGTCAGTAGAAACTACTGTGATAAGTGGTCCAAGGATAAGTAAATATTTCCTGATAACTTTGATATTATCCTGTCAGTAGCTACTACTGTGATAAGTGGTCCAAGGATAAGTAAATATTTCCTGATAACTCTGATATTATAATGTCAGTAGCTACTACTGTGATAAGTGGTCCAAGGATAAGTAAATAGTTCGTGATGCCTCTGATATTATCCTGTCAGTAGCTACTACTGTGATAAGTGGTCCAAGGTTGAGAAAATATTCCATTATAACTGTTATTATCATGTCAGTAGTTACCGCTGTGATAAGTGGTTTAAGCCCATGGATAAGAAAATATTCCATGATAACTCTGATTATCATGTCAGTAGCTACTACTGAGATAAGTGGTCCAAGGATAAGTCAATATTGCCTGATATCTCTGATTATCATGTCAGTTGCTACTAATGTACTAAGTGGTCCAAGGATAAGGGGTGTCAATTAGAAAGTTGTGGCCTAGTTCAGAGGGAATTGATACACGTTTAAAAGAAGAAGTTAATTTTTAAAATATTTACAATCTATACAAAGCGTGTTTAAAATGTATATACATTTACTACTTAATTAATATACATTTGAATCGTTATTGTTATTTCCATTAATTTGCTGTCCCGTTTCTAAACTGATAAAAGCCTAGGACCTCTCTACCTTTTGGTACAATTTACCTCCCTTAATAACAATCTAAAGATTGTAAGATGTATGCTGTTCACTTTAAATAATAAATTGAACTAAAATAATATTGAGTCAAATCGTTTTCTCCTATAATAGCAAGTAAAGTACAATCTATTTATTGGTTAACTATAACAAAATTAGTTCACATAAACCGGCAACTCTTTTGAATTTTTATATCGACTAGAACTTAATATTGACACTTTTTCAGTTTATGATACAATTAAAATAAGATATTAAGGGATTAGGTCGATCTTATTAAATATAGTTTGCAAAAAAAAAAAAAAAAAAAAAAATGAAAACAACATAATTTTTGGAAACCAAAACAAAAAAAAAGTTGGAAGTAGAAAAAAGTGGTTTTTATTATATAAAGTACAAAATATAATATCTTATCGGAAAAGGGGGATAACTGAAAATTTCATGCCTTTGTGAAACAGCTACATATTGGATATTGGAAAATATCGTAAAATAGGGCCGTTTTTTTCGATGTGAAATACAAAGAAACAAAATATAATTGTAATGTGGTATCTATACATTTTAAATTGGGTTATCTAAAAATTTTCCATTCTTAAGTTCTCTCAGCAATTTTAAGACAGCGTGTGTTTTATTCGGATTGCAATGCCCTTCTCGGTTGGTTTTAAGGCAATGAGAAATTTTTATGTCTAGTACTTTAAAATAAAATAATTCCCTCTTAAATTGTTTGTTAATTTTCATAGCTCTCTTTAATTATTTGTCTTATAAATAAAGCATTATATTTTTCACATTTATAATTCTGACAAACTGAAGAAATGATATATCAAGAGTAAGCGCTGAACAAAATTTACTTATATTTTAACGAGGAGTCCGAGGTTAAATCTTCGCATAACATAAAAACTCAAAAAATTATTATTGGCATTTTTTCAACCAAAAACTCTAGAGGACAATACACTCCCGCTGTTTAATTTCTAGGGCCTTATATATGAGACATAACTGAAAATCCTACATGTGGAAGAAATCAGCAGTCCCGAGCCTGCGCTCTTCATGGGGCTTCCCGGAAACCCCCCCCCCAGCCCTTTGGCCCCGTAAGGGGTGCGAAGGCTGGGAAGCCCCCCCCCACCCCGGAGCGGTCGCTGCTACAAGCGGCCGCCTGGGCGTCCAGTGCGCTTGGCCGAAAACGCCTCCCACTAAAGTGTTCCTCCCGAGTGAGGTGTGGAAATTTCCTACTGCGACTCGCTATCAACATAGTATCACTTTGGCGCCACCACGGCAAAGCTTACGAGTCTTTATAGTTTAGATCGCCGCAAAGCGTGGGAATCATCACTGACCTACCTAGGGTTTAACCCCCACCGGAAGGTTTCCTCAGAGCTGGCGACCAATAGCGTTTCCTAGCGGTACCTTTTGCTACTCCGTACTGGCGCACCTGGCCCTAAACCGGCACCGCTCAACAGCGTTGCTAGTTAATTGAGGGGGACGAGACATAACTAAATAAATTGATTATATATCACCGCACCACAGACCGTGACAGAACTCTAGACATCGAGGCGTGGAGTGAAACTCAAGTGACCCGTTTATGTCAACGATAGCAGACGGCTATAAATGATGTATGCAGATAAATTAAACATTCACTAATTCAATTTAGGTACATTGAATTTTGTTGGGTTATACTAGTATAGGTGCAAAATTTCAGCTCAATAAAATCATGGGAACTGGGTATTTTTTGCGTTTGTTTTTTCCGCTGACTGCGGGACCATGAGATCACGACTGATAGGGAACCAAGCCAGTGAAGATAATTTAGGGATTTATAAAATTTTACACATGAATTAGAAATCCCTAAAAAAAAGGTACATAAAAATTAAATGTATTGAGGCATGTTGCTATGAAAAATCAAGATAGTAGGCGAATGCAGAATTAAAACTAGGACCAATGTCGGGTGGGGCATGAATTTCGACGCCTCATCCACACACCCAAAGAAAGCTTGACAACTTCTGACTAGCTGGTCAGACGGTAACCTACCTGAGTGACGTTCAGACGGCATCATACCCGAGTAGAAGATCAGACGGTAACCTACCTGAGTGACATTCAGACGGCATCATACCCGAGTAGGTGATCAGACGGTAACCTACCTGAGTGACATTCAGACGGTAACCTACCCGAGTAGGTGATCAGACGGTAACCTAGCTGAGAAGCTCGTCAGACGGTAACCTAGCTGAGAAGCTGGTCAGGCGGTAACCTACCCGAGTAGCTGATCAGACGGTAACCTAGCTGAGAAGCTGGTCAGACGGTAACCTACCTGAGTAGCTGTTCAGACGGTAACCTACCTGAGTAGCTGGTCAGACGATAACCTACCTGAGTAGCTGTTCAGACGGTAACCTACCTGAGAAGCTGGTCAGACGGTAACCTACCTGAGTAGCTGTTCTGACGGTAACCTACCTGAGAAGCTAGTCAGACGGTAACCTAGCTGAGAAGCTGGTCAGACGGTAACCTACCTGAGAAGCTCGTCAGACGGTAACCTAGCTGAGAAGCTGGTCAGACGGTAACCTACCCGAGTAGCTGATCAGACGGTAACCTACCTGAGAAGCTGGTCAGACGGTAACCTACCTGAGTAGCTGTTCAGACGGTAACCTGCATGAGTTGTTGGTCAGATAGTAACCTACCTGAGTAGCTTCTCAGACGGTAACCTACTTGAGTAGTATGTCAGATTGTAATCTACCTGAGTAGTATGTCAGATGGTAACCTACCTGAGTAGCTGGTAAGACGGTAACCTACCTGAGTAGCTGGTCAGACGGTAACCTACCCGAGTAGCTGGTCAGACTGTAACCTACCTGAGAATCTGGTCAGACAGTAAACAACCTGAGTAGCTGGTCAGACGGTAACCTACCTGAGAAGCTGGTCAGACGGTAACCTACCTGAATAGATGGCCAGACCTACCTTGCTATCCGTGTGATCGATTGTTATTTGTGTAACCAGAGTAGTCATTTGTGAAATGGAAACATGTCATATACACGCTTATATTTGTGCTTGTCAAACAGTTTCTTTTTTTTTAAAACAGAAAATAGAAGTAACAATACGTTTGGTAATTTTTATTTCCTTTAATACATTTTTTAAACCAAATCTTGTTTTTATTGGTTAACTCAGACAACTCACATTTAAGAAAATCCAGGAAAAATCTGTGGACATGATTTCTCAATTCACACGGAATTTCTACATAGTGGGTCAGTACTTATTTGAAAAATTGATCTAAAATGAACCACCTGGATGATTCCATGAACGTCCAGCTTTGACACTATCTAGTTTCTACGTTAAACGTTAAGTATGTTTTCATTTGTTTAATGAATTTATCACAAAACTTGTAAACAGTGTGTTATTAACTGTTTAATATGTCACTTTCCTTATAGAAAATAAAAACCCAGCTCTGTATAGGAGTATAATGAACAGGTTGACACACACACAAAAACGGTTATCACCAAAAAATGAATTACTTCCAATTTGTTTTTAGATCGACTCAAAACTTTAACTTCATCAGGTCAAGACTATGTAGCCTAAATTTCTAAAGTTTCAAGTCTCTACAATAAAAAATCTTTTTTTCAGTGGCGCTCCAAAATGGGCTCCAAAAGTAAGCTCTGAAATGTGCTCCAAATGAGCTCCCCGGAGGTGTGCCATACTTTCTTGACAATGTCTTATAGGCAGGTCACGTGAACTCAAAGAACAAAATCTTTTGGGGCAGCACAACCCCTGAAGACTGTCCACAAAGTTCATTATACTCTGTGAAGTGCTCTGCATGTGTCGCCATCTCCAAACATGGCATCATTTGACCATTCTGGTTTCAGGACAACTAGCGGTCTGTGACAATCAACACCGACCGATATGTTCAGGTGTTTGGTACGTTCTGGACAGCACTTGGTCGACAGAGGAGTCGTCAGGGTTCCAGTAGGATGGTGCCACTCCTCCCTTCTCAAACGAATCATTGACATGGCTACAGTAAAGTTATAGAGAAATTTGCCCACCGGATCAAAATTTGGAGCACATAACAAAGAGTTTTCCTTGTACAAACTTGAGACTTTAGAGTTTTCTTTGAAACAGACTTGAGCTGATGGAGCTAAAGTTTTGTGTTGATCTATAGAAAAGTCTGGGAGTAATTCTTTAATTTTGTATTTATTAATTGTTTGCTTATGACCATTTTCTCCGTGTCAAACTGTATATAATATAAATGAATGACAGCAAATATAATCTCGTATTATGGTTAACATAAATTGTTTGGGACAAGCAAACACAGTGTTTGGGGTTAACATAATTTGTTTGGGACAAGTAAACTCAGTGTTTGGGGTTAACATAAACTGTTTGGGACAAGTAAACACAGTGTTTGGGGTTAACATAAACTGTTTGGGACAAGTAAACTCAGTGTTTGGGGTTAACATAAACTGTTTGGGACAAGTAAACACAGTGTTTGGGGTTAACATAAACTGTTTGGGACAACAATATTGGACACAAATATTTTTACAAATATTATCTACTCACCTAGTACTATCAAGTTAATTTTTCTTATTTGAACGGGGTCCGTGTTGAGTTGACAGGTGTAGATCCCTTGATCGCTGGAACGAACATCTCTTATGCGAAGGTTCCACTCTAGGCTGTTAGGTCTTTCCACATGTATCCTAGGCATACGAATTATTCAAATTTAGTGCTTACAATTTAAGTCTTTCAGCGCTGAGCCTAAGCAAGAGAATATAGTCAAATTTATGGCTTACAACAAAATTATTTCAACACTGATCCTAGGCCAGAGAAAGTAGTCAAATTTGTGGCTAATAAAGACTTTTAAAACTCATCATTGTTCAAGGGATCGGCAACCTGCGGCTAGCGAGTCGCATGCGGCTCTTTTGTTGTCATGTAACGTCTTTCCAGTATATCGTGTTTGGTTTCCACGTTTTCTTGAAAGCTTCATCAAACAACAATATCTCTCTTCAGTATAAAGTGTTTGGTTTCCCCGTTTTCTTGTAAGCTTTATCAAACAACAATATCTCTCTCCAGTATTACGTGTTTGGCTTCCCCGTTTTCTTGTAGGCGTTATCAAAATATCTCCCTCTCAATAACTTATTTGATATTCTCAGTATTAACAACGTAATTTTCATGTTGTAACACGTAATGCACGTACAATTTTACAAGATAAGACTTGTCAGAGACA
The DNA here is from genome assembly GCA_002072015.1 of Radix auricularia. NCBI lineage: Eukaryota > Metazoa > Mollusca > Gastropoda > Lymnaeidae > Radix > Radix auricularia. Next base: position 489,222 of record MUZC01001235.1, on the reverse strand, counting down.
CAACACACACTTGTCTCTAGTGCTTTCTCTACTCTCAACTTGTCTCTAGTGCTTTCTATACTCTCAACTTGTCTCTAGTGCCAACTCTACTCTCTACTTGTTTCTAGTGCCAACTCTACTCTCAAATTATCTAATGCATTTTGGTCCATCACTTACTTCCGTCACGTGACCTCCTGTCAATCACGAATTGTCTCCCTTGTCAATGCTGTTTCTTATTAACAATGATGTCATTTCATAGATGTTGCTCTCTATGTATCAATTTTGGTAGTTTTAATGTAAGCCTCTCTAATTTAAGTGGTGTTATATTACCTTCTTATTTTCTTGAACAGTAAAAAAAAATATTTAAGACAAGGTGTCTCAGTAAATATGTTCTAAAGATCAAAGTTGTTTCTGTACAGTTATTCTTTAAAACATGTTTGATGAGTAAATATAAATAATAAATTAAAAAATAATGGTTGTTCAGAAGACAAGTTCTATAATCTAAGGTTGTTCAGAAAACAAGTTCTATAATCTAAGTTTGATCCAAAAACAAGTTCTATAACTTAAGGTTGTTCACTGAACAAGTTCTATAACTTAAGGTTGTTCAGAAAACTAGTTCTATAACTTAAGGTTGTTCACTGAACAAGTTCTATAACTTAAGGTTGTTCAGAAAACAAGTTCTATAACTTAAGGTTGTTCACTGAACAAGTTCTATAACTTAAGGTTATTCAGAAAACAAGTTCTATAACTTAAGGTTGTTCACTAAACAAGTTCAATAACTTGAGGTTGTTGACTAAACAAGTTCTATAACTTAAGGTTGTTTACTACACAAGTTCTATAACTTAAGGTTGTTCACTAAACAAGTTCTATAACTTGAGGTTGTTCAGAAAACAAGTTCTATAACTTAAGGTTGTTCACTAAACAAGTTCTATAACTTGAGGTTGTTCAGAAAACAAGTTCTATAACTTAAGGTTGATCAGAAAACAAAGTTTATATAATAAACGAGTTGACTCACCTGTCGTCCATTACAATCCTCGTATCCCTTAAGGTCAGTGTTTTAGACTGTTTCATCCACAGGACCTTTGGAAGAATTGTTGTCAACATTAAAGTAAGATTTTGCCATTTTGTTTCTTGTAAGTCATAACCTCTGCATGGATCGTTATTTCAGTTTTTAACTAACTCATCACGTTATCGATTTTATAATATGGGAGTCCACCAGAATGTCATTAGGTTATGGGATTGACAGGCCAGATAACTAGTCAATGATTCTTCCTTTTGTTTGGGCCAATTGTTTAGTTGTTATTTTTAATTTCCTGCAAAGTAAGGGGGAGGGGGTAAATATGATCGCTCCTCACCTGTTGCTAAATATTCCAAACTTTGAATTTCCTCTAACAAATTTATAATTGAAAATACAATTGTTATATTAAGTTTTTTAAACTTTCGACAATTAAATTCATGTCTAATCCGAAACAGTCGAATCATATTCTATATAGCAAGTGGTATCTACTGCTATGCTACATTGCTTACAATGTAAGGACCCAAATTACTGACAGAGCAAGGAAGAATAGCAGTACTGTTTTCTTGAACCGTAACATTATCCGCCCGAATATGATCCTCTGGATGATGATATGAAAATTCATTCGGTTGCTCTGTAAATAGAAAAGTTTCCATGTTGTATTAGAACGTATTACATGTTCACGCCATGGCAGGCGTTTTACATTGCGATCTTAAGGAAATTTTTCGTTTTACTCCTTTAAAGGGTAGAGTTTTTTCTTACATCTAAAATTTGCTCTTGAGATGATCTTAATTGAATTCAGTTTAGTTTATAAATCTCTCATGTTCAACTATATAAAATTTGGATTTTCATGAAGTTATTTCAAGTACAATCCCTTGCGTACAATAAATATGAGCTGTCAGTGTCAGTAACATCGCTCAACTTTTATTTAAGGACATGGAAATCTTTTTTTTTTTTTTTTAATCATTCATATTTTTTTTTCTGTTAAATTGAAATTTAATCTTTAACTTTTTAAAAATTAACCATTACTTTAATCGATAATTTTAGCTTAAAGTAAAGATGTATGACGTCATTAAACTAAAAAAAACTTCAAAGGAAGTAGCCAAAAACAGGCTTACGACATTTTATGTTTTATTGATTTATTACCACTGCTTTCAAGACATTTAAAAAATAACAATATTCTGAACTCAATGTTATGTTTTCAAAGAAATACTAAAAAAAATTAAATCAAAGTTATGCATACGCTGTAAAAGAAACTGCATATTTACAATGGAAAGTATCGCTGTCTGCCTTCTTGGGTGTTATTTCAAGAGATGTTATGTAAAGTTACAATGAGTTGTTTAAAAATATATATTTGAAAACATGTAACAGTTAGAGTAATTAATTATTTTTTTCTATATAATATTTTAAAAAAAAAAAAGATTCAGGGTTTGTATTTAACAACATTACAAGATTTATTTCAACTTAATATTAAACTATAAAAATATTTTTAAAAATAAGTATACATTTTAAAACATGGTTAGCAATAAAGGTACGTTAAATAATGTTTTAAAATTTAGGCTCTTGGATGTTTAAAAAAAAACTGTAAAAAAATTGTTTGGTGGTTAACAAACAAATAAAAAACCTCTTTCAATCCCAAATGGTCAAAAAGTTATGAATTTTTATTAAGACCTCATAATCACCTTTTACATTATGCTGTTTTCCATCACATTTTGTGCCCTTTTTGGCATTTTTTAAATGCCCATAATTTAAGCATTTAATTTTTAAAAATGTAATATCTTAAGGAGATATTTTAATTATAATTAGTTCAATATAATGTCAATGAATTAACATTTAGTTATTGTTATTTAAGTAAAAACAATACTAATTTTTTTCATAACATTTTCCTAATAAAAAAAAAACCAGCTTATTTTAAAGTAAAGACTTTAAAAATCTTATTTTTTTATATATTTTTTTATATGGAGAAGTTTGTACGTAAAAACAAAAAAACAAAAAAGTAATTATTAATAAATATTTATTTATTAAAGAATTAAAAAATAAAATAATAAAACATTTTCCTAAATTTTAATCGCTATTTTAACGATTAAAATAACTTTAATTGATAAAAATTGTTATCAATTAATCGAAAAATTAATGGTTAACTTCCGCTGCCCCAGTATTTTTAAAACAAAATCCAATGCTGTAAAGACAATTTGGAAGGATTTTTTAACCTCCAAATTATAAAATAACTGTTGCCTTGTGGTGGCCTGATAAATTAATGAATTACTAATTATTCAGTTAAACAATAAAGGAAATCACTGTAGTTCAAGGGGACTGAAGTTTGTAAACTATTTATTTCACTAATTTTTGATCATATTAAACACCTTGATGGGTGTTGAAGGCCAAAAGAACATTATGGAGTGACATCAGAGCAGCGCGTTGTTGGTTATTAAATCATTTCAAGCTTGTTTCTCAGATTAGTTTTGTGTTACGCTGGTCACTAATCTAATAGCGAACAATGTCTTTGTTATATCATTGGGTCACTAATCTAATAGCGGCCTATGTCTTTGTCCTATCATTGGGTCACTAATCTAACAGCGGGCCTATGTCTTTGTCCTATCATTGGGTCACTAATCCTATAGCGGGCCTATGTCTTTGTCCATTCGATGGGCCAGTTATCTAATAGCGGGCTATGTCTTTGTCCTTTCCTTGGGTCACTAATCTAATAGCGGGCCTATGTCTTTGTCCTTTTGTTTGGCCACTAATCTAATAGTGGGCCTATGTCTTTGTCATTTCGTTGGACCACTAATCTAATAGTGGGCCTATGTCTTTGTCCTTTCCTTGGGTCACTAATCTTATAGCGGGTCTGTATCTTTGTCCTTTCGTTGTGAATGACCAAGCTCGCTCGTTCTTAATGGCGGAAGAAGCATACTAGCATTGAGTTGACGGATAGAACTTCAGCCGCGGGCAACCGGTCAGTTTGAGGTGGTGGGTTTTCGGCCGACTGAGACTAAGTGTCCGGTGGCCTGCATCCCAAACTCTGGCAGTAGGCCCTTCGTGCCATTGTACATGGAAATGTCTACTGGAATCCGGGAGAGGGCGGTCCGCGGGGCTGTGTAGCCTCAGCCCATACTAAACATTAAAATTAAATTGTGCCCACTGTACCGCCCAGCGTTGTGCCAAGGCTCCAAACTTCGCTGTCAGGAAAATTACTTTGTGAGACGGGCTCCAATCAAATTGTGAGGGAATTTCTCAATGATTGGACATTTCATCGACAGAAATTCCAATGTCAAACTACTGTAAAAGGTTTGAATCATCTCGGTAGGTGGTTGTCTTCGGTGGGCATAAGCGATAATGCGTGGCACAAACATATTGTTCTTGTGAGAAAACGCTTCCCAGAACTGCACGGCCACGCTTTACATACTGTCAACTTGGTACGTCTTATTTAAATCAGTTTTTCTGCTAGGCCTACACAAGAAAAACAAGGGAATGGCCACGAGATTGTTTAATTATTTTATTTTTATGCAAGGCGCGTCAACACCTGTAGGCGGGTGGTAACGGTTATTATATCAACAGCTTTGGGCAATTGGTAACAGTTATTACATCTCAAAACATTTACAAACCAAACCTTTAAAAAATTTAATTATCCAATTCTTATTATAGTAAATAACTTTGAAAAACCAAAATTTACTATTAAAACCACTTAGATTTTGTTCTTTTTTGTTACAATGGTCGCCATAGGTCTTGGCAATGAAGGGGGGCGCTGTAATTAAAATTATNTTATTTTAGATTGGGATTGTAACAATTTCTTTTAGAATTGTTTTCTTTGATAAAACTTTATATTTTACAATAAACAAGTTTTATTTAAATTTTAAGACGATTGTGGATTTATACTAAAAGACATTAAGATTAAAACACTAAATATAAACTTTTAATTAAAATAATCTTCATTTGTGAATGGTAACCTTTTAAAATACTCTACTTTTATTTATTGATATTTGAGGCTGGGGTACATCAACACAAACACTATAGTCACATAATTCTTGCTTCGCTAATTAATTCGCATCAAACTGGAACAGTTTTAAATAGTCATAAAAAGAGAAAAGAATTACTCTTTATATTGAACTATATTTGCTGAACTTACCCTGGTACAAAGATTTTTTTATCCGCTTAGTCTTAGTAATATGTGGTGGGGCACCTGTCGCTGGTGACTTTGGCTTGTCAGAAGTTTCAGTCGGGTCTTAATGTAAAAATAAATCAAGATAAATAAACTCAAAATCAACAAAAAATCATGTTAAGCCTGGTCCCTTTTGGAACTCAGGACGTGTTAGCGCATTTTCGTATTATGTATCAGTACTTATGTTAGATATCAGCATTATGTAGTTATCAGTAATTGTGTTTAGATTTTAGACATATTTTTATGAATTTTCTTGTGTAATGAATATACCTGACATTTTTAAATTTAAAAGTCATTTCTTTACATTTTAAAATTTTTTATTTTCTCTTTAACCTAACTACAAGTCACCACAAATGATGAAGTAAAACTCTCTAAACTTTTACACATATTTTAATGACGTCAACTAAAAAAAACACTAATTAATTCTTTTGCACGATTTCACACCACTCTTGAATGCTTGAAAAACTATGTATTCGACTTCCGGCAATGGCGCCCGTTCCTTGTGCCAGTGTTAACTCTCGATTCGCAAAGTTTTTTGGTAGTTTTAACGGGGTTTTTTAACGGATCGAGTAACTGAGTGTTGATGCACCAATGGCAGGTCAGGACATACAAAAAACATATATACATAATGGGTCTAGGACTTATGGATCCTGTGATCATGGTGATGACAGACAGACGGACAAAACGGGGGCAATAGCGATTTCGACATCTCGAAAATGCGCTAAAAAGACGGTACATATTTAATTTGGATCGGAATTTGCAAACATTTAAGTACAGCCATTTTCCGACAACCACGCTTTTCTTTTTGAAGGAAGAACACCCCTCTAAAACAAAAATGTTCGTACTTTCGATTCTTAAATAATGAATTATCAAAACTTGTGTTTCCTTAATACTGGTTGTTATAAATAACGCACAACCATTAAAAAATATATAATTGCTTAAAAAGGTTTCTATTTGTCTAGAAACGTAAGGGGTTTAAGTGAAAAAATCATCCAAAACCGCGTGAAGTCATACGATTTAGAATGATTTGTCACCCCCTTCCCTCCTCGCCTTAAGTCATCACAAAAACTTAGACACCCTCTGCAATATAACATCACAAAGCTTTGCCCCACCCCCATGAAATGCTCATCTTAAAAACTGGGAGTGTTACAAATCAATGTTATCTGTTATGTCATTTAAATATTTAAGGGGTGGTGGTGTAAGATTATACTCTATAACATTACCGACAAAGGAAGAGATCGGGGGAAGACATCGAAGAGTGGACCGGCCTGTCATTTAGCGACTCCCAGAAGGCGGCACAGGACCGGAACACATGGCACGAGATAGTGTTCAGTTCACAATGGTGCCCGCAACGACACAATGACGATTTAGGGGATAGTTCAAGTTCAAGTATTTTGTAACTTAAGTTTTAGCCTTATGATTTTAACACTTATAGTTGATCATAACTTACACTCAAATGAGTTGCACGCTGGCGAGATCAGCATTAAAAAAATCATAATGAGTTTTAAAGCCATGCTGACAAGTGATCCAACCACCGTCTTTACGAAGGAGAATACTGAGGAATTAAATAATAAATTTGACGTTTCATTCTTTTTTATGTTATTTTTTTTAAAAGATGAATGGTTTAAGTTAAACACTATTCAGAGACTGCTTTGCTAGAACATCGAGATAATGTTAAAAAAAATCCTCGAAAGGAATCTACGTGCTTATTTTGTGGGTAGCTATTGCTATTTTGTGGACAGCTCTTGTTATTTTGTGGACAGACATTGCTATTTTGAGGACAGATATTGCTATTTTGTTGACAGCTATTGCTATTTTGAGGACAGCTATTGCTATTTTGTGGACAGCTCTTGCTATTTTGTGGACAGCTCTTGCTATTTTGTGTTAGATGGTGTAGCAGAGTTATACCCTTAGACTTTAAAGACTAACTTTTACTTTTTGTAACTAATTTTAGTTGACACATGAACAATGAGTAAAATTTAGTAAACACTGATTTAATATTATATATGAAGCAAACAATATATGGATCAGGGTAAATTTTATATAATAAAAATGAAAGTATTTATTTGAGTCGTTTAAAAGTAAACTGACTTCTTTTTTATGAGTCTATTACCTAGAAACTTGTCAACTGTAACTTTAATATAGCCTAGTTTATTATAGATTTATTTGACTAAACTGTTATTTTATGTTACGGAAATATTTAAAATTATGAAAAAAAATGAACATAGACATCTATTCCTATATTGAAATAGAGACTTAACTGTGTAATGCATCACACATATTACTCACCAGAAAAAATCTAACACATTAGGAATCATTACAATTTGAAACTTTCCGCCCAAAAGCTCAGACACAATTTTATTTTACTATTTTAAAATCAAAAGATTTTAATGAAGCATCTAATCCTGAGCTAAGAATTAACATAAATTAACGTACCAAATTTAAACTTACCACAGATCGCGTTTGGTCGACTCACCAGTTGTTTCACTCAACTCAAAGAATTGAAACTAACGTCAACGAATAAATACAGGACATCTTAAAAGGATTCGGGGATTCTTATACTTTTAACCTTAAAGAACCCTTGGGTATAAACATGACTCTTTCAACTGAGCCTTAATGGAGCTAGTAGTTCAGTCATTATAAATATGTACTAGGGTATCATTTTAATGGAGCTAGTAGTTCAGTCATTATAAATATGTACTACGGCATCATTTTAATGGAGCTAGTAGTTCAGTCATTATAAATATATACTAGGGTATCATTTTAATAAAGCTAGTAGTTCAGTCATTATAAATATATACTAGGGTATCATTTTAATGGAGCTAGTAGTTTAGTCATTTTAACTATATACTAGGGTATCATCCGTCAAAAATGTCGGAAGTTTTCTTTTGAATAAATGTTCATCAGATCAAAAAAATGTAATATAAAACTTACATTTATTTTATTAACTTTTGTTTATTCATTTATCTCCAAATTAACAATTTTATCTTAACGTTCCAAAAGAATAATTTTTGGTGCTTTGCTTTCTAAAATTAGTAGCGTCACGGACGGAACGAACGTGACGGATAGGACAAACGTTGCAAAGTATATATATTGATATTTTACTATTCATTATTTTATGAGAACCCTTGTTTAAACTGTTAACAATAAGATGCCGTTGAGTTTTTTACCCAATTAATTTGAATGTCTGGGAAAACCAACCTCTTGACCATGTTTTCACGTCATGTCGTCCAGTGATGCTTTCTGATCAGTCCAGACAATTGTTTGTGTATTTGGCCATGAGATTATGGTTCAAGTGTAGCAGTTCACACTAGACGCACACTCAACTTTTAGCCACGACACGCATGATAAGCCGCACCAGTCAAGATAAGCCACACCACCAATGATAATCTACACTACCATGATAAGTCACATCAGTCAAGATAAGCCACACCAGTCAAGATAAGCCATAGCACCAATGATAATCTACGCTACCATGATAATAATACTAATATGATCATTTATATAGCGCTGTATCCCAGCAAGGAGCCAGGCTCACAGCGCTTTACATGGAAACAACAATACATATATAAATAAAAAGAAACATTCATAGCATATTAACTACATAAATGACAATACGGTATACTCAATACATCAGCTACGTTAATCATTTAAAGAAATGTGGTTTTATTATTTTTGAAAATAAATTTTAAAAAGATGTGTCTTAAGTGCAGTCTTTAATGACTTAGCAGTTGAAATGCTACGGATGTGTAATGGAAGAGAATTCCATTGTTTGGCTGCACAAAAGGAGAATGACCTTTCGCCAAATGTTTTAGTTCTTATCTTAGGAACACAGAGAATGCGTGTATCCGCAGAGGAGCGTAGCTGACGACTTGGTGAGTAGACTGACAAAATTTCAGTAAGATATGAAGGGCATGAGTCAGAAAAGAAGTTGTGACACAGAACGGCCAGTTTGTAATCAATTCGTGCTTGTATACGTAGCCAATGAAGTGAATAAAGTAGCGGAGTAACATGGTCATGTTTTTTTTGCCCTTAGAACTAATCTGGCAGCTGAATTTTGAACTCTCTGTAGTTTTTCAATGCATTGTTTTGGCGCACCTGACAGAAGAGAATTGCAGTAATCCATACGAGCTAGAACAAGAGAACAGACTAGAGTTTTTGTTGCACTATCTGTTAAGTAATGACGGATTGAACTGATCTGACGAATGGCAGTATAGGCAGAGCGAAAATGTGATTGATGAAGTTGTTGATAGACATGGTGTCAGAAATAATGTAGCCAAGATTCCTAGTCGATGTTGTGAACAGTATATCAGAACTAGCCACCTGAATAGAATATGGAAGAATCAAAGTACTGCGGGATTTATTGTTACAGCCACACCAGTCAAGATAAGCCACACCACCAATGATAACCTACGCTACCATGATAAGCCACACCAGTCAAGATAAACCACACCAGTCAAGATAACCCATAGCACAAATTATAATCTACACAATCATGATAAGCCACACCAGTCAAGATAACCCATAGCACCAATTATAATCTACACAACCATGATAAGCCACACCAGTCAAGATAAGCCACACAAGTCAAGATAAGCCACACCACCAATGATAATCTACACTACCATAATAAGCCACACCAGTCAAGATAAGCTATACGACCAATTATAATGTACACTACCCATATTAATCTACACCGCACATGATATTTCTTCCACACATGATCTCTAATGGCTTGCAGCGTTAAACGAATTTTTTTCTATATCAATTTTTAGATAAAATTATTTAATTGTGTATGCGAACCACGACATTGTGGAACTAAAGAACCAATAGACTTAAGTAGAATGTAAACGTGAAACTGACATGCAGGTAATTTTCATAGAAACATTACTTCATTTAGTACTGAGTACCTTGTCCGTGTTACCGTCATTATTTTAGCACTGAGTACCTTGTCCATGTTGCCGTCATTTAGTACTGAGTACTTTGTCCGTGTTGCCGTCATTTAGTACTGAGTACCTTGTCCGTGTTACCGGCATTAATTTAGTATTGAGTACCTTGTCCGTGTTGCCGTCATTATTTTAGCACTGAGTACCTTGTCCATGTTGCCGTCATTTAGTACTGAGTACTTTGTCCGTGTTGCCGTCATTTAGTACTGAGTACCTTGTCCGTGTTACCGTCATTATTTTAGTATTGAGTACCTTGTCTGTGTTGCCGTCATTATTTTAGTATTGAGTACCTTGTCTGTGTTGCCGTCATTATTTTAGTATTGAGTACCTTGTCTGTGTTGCCGTCATTAATAAGTACTCAGTACATTGTCCGTGTAGCTGTCATTATTTAATACTGAGTACTTTGTCCGTGCTGCCGACATTTTTTGTACTGAGTACCTTGTCCGTGTTGCTCTCATTTAGTACTGAGTACCTTGTCCGTGTGGCCGTCATTATTACGTACTCAGTACCTTGTCCATGCCATCATCATTATTTTAGTACTGAGTACCTTGTCCGTGCTGCCGTCATTTAGTACTGAGTACCTTGTCCGTGCTGCCATCATTATTTATTACTGATTACATTGTCCGTGTAGGCGTCATTATTAAGTACTGAGTACCTTGTGCGTGTAGGCGTCATTAGTAAGTACTGAGTACCTTGTCCGTGCTGCCATCATTATTTATTACTGATTACTTTGTCCGTGTAGGCGTCATTATTAAGTACTGAGTACCTTGTCCATGTAGGCGTCATTAGTAAGTACTGAGTACCTTGTCCGTGTAGGCGTCATTAGTAAGTACTGAGTACCTTGTCCGTGCTGCCATCATTATTTATTACTGATTACATTGTCCCTGTAGGCGTCATTATTAAGTACTGAGTACCTTTTCCGTGTAGGCGTCATTAGTAAGTACTGAATACCTTGTCCGTGTTGCCGTCTAGGGTTTTCACTAAATTTTGTATAATTGAACAGAGTTAAATCAAATAAACAAATTTGGGGTGTTATCGATTAATTTAAATTTAATCGTTAACTTTTGAAAAATTACCGAATAATTAATAAGTAATTTTGAATAAAGCTAAAAATAAAATGTATGGCGTCATCATACAGAAAGTTTCAAGGGAAGTAGCAAAAACAAACAATTGAACCTTTTAAATTTAAATATAAGTAGTTCGATATAATTATGTAATGTCAATGAATTTAAAATTTGTTATTGTTAATTAAATAAAAACAATGTTTAATTTTCTATATAATTTTACTATAATGGAGAAATTTGTACGTAAATAAAGCAAACTATTATTAATTATTAACGATTGATTATTTATTAATAAATCGAAAAAATTGTATTAAAAATTTGCTTTAACTTAAATTGCTATTTTATCGATTAAAAAAATTGTAATCGATAAAACATCTTACGATTTATCGAGAAATTAATCGTTAATTTCTGCAGCCCTAAAACGAACCAAAGAGTTTTTGAAATTATTACATGTGTCTTAATTTTGAATAATTCTTTTTTTATAAAAAAATTTTAAGTAATCATGGTCCTTTCTTTGTTTACTTAGTGAAACCATGACGAAAGCAAAAATGATTTTTTTAAAAAAAAACGTCATGATATCCAAGTAGACAAACTGCTATCCACACGCTACAAACATTAATTGTAATTTTCTCTGATATTAAAGTTTCCAATATTTGTATTGCAGTGTGGTCTTGTTATTTAGTTTGTTGATTACGCAAAATGTATACTTTAAGAACCGCTGATACAACTGGGTATTGGATAACTTGCTTTGTAAGCTGATTGGAAGATGAATTGGTTGTTTGTTTGGTTTATTGTTGTTGTTGTTTTTTTGTCTGATCACTGTTACCTACACCATCCAGGAAAATCTACCTTAAAGAGGATAAGCAATAACACCCAAGATTATTAGCCACACCACCCAAATCATGATAATTTTCACCACCCGTGATATTTTATAGTATCATTGATAACTTATACCAAACATGACATGCCACACCATCGATGACATGCCACAACACACATGATTCGCCACACAAATCGTGATAATCTACACCACACATGATATGCCACAAAACCCATGATAAGCCACACCACCCATGATATGCCACAAAACCCATGATAAGCCACACCACGCATGATATGCCATACCAAACATGAGATTCAACACCACGAATGAAATGCAAATCCACCCATGATAAGCCACACCACCCATGCTAATCTACACCACCCATGATATCACTTCCACCCATGGTATCCCTTCCACCCATGGTATCCCTTCCACCCATGATATCCCTTCCACCCATGATATCCCTTCCACCCATGATATCCCTTCCACCCATGATATCCATTCCACCCATGATCTCTACAGACACTCAGCATAAAACGAACTTTTTCTATTTCAATTTATTGATAAAATAATTTAATTATACATACGAACCACGACATTGTGTTGTCTGTTTATTTGTTGGTCGTTCAACTTGTCACGTGACATTAGGAATTATTTTATTTGAATTAAGCTTTTCCTTCAGTTTCTTTATATTATTCACTGAGTAAACGCGTTCAAATAAGTTTATTATATTTTTATTATATCTTTTTATCTTCATTTAATTTTGTTTAAAAGATATCTTAACCTTGGTTATCTCGCCAAACCTATTAAGTCGATGCTTTTGATGTGGAACCGCCAAATTCTCTTTTTGATTGACATTACTTTTTAAAAATATTTTCACGTGCGGTGCGCATTATTTTCACATGTTTTACGAGACATAACTATAATTTTGTATGTTCGGATTATTTTGCCCTGCTTATTATAACGAACATCCTTATAGATATGTATTGTATATAGAGTATTTATAGTCAAAAACTTTGTTTTTGTAACTCATTAAAAATTTTATTGTGGCTTTGCGTGGGATGATCACACTATTGACTTTGCTATCTAGCAGCATCATTCAATTTGGCATTATAATTATAATACGTTATTCTCGTAAATCATTCAAATTCTTATCAAGACAAACACTACTGCTGAAATAATTTAGATAATGAAAAGCAATAAACCAAATTCATGTTATGATCTCAATGTATGTCATTGAAAGTGTCAATCATTTTACTGAATTATTCATGATTATACTCAAACATTTACCAAACATTGACAACATCTAATGACAGAAACATGAACAATTGGCGTTATTTACCAAACATTTACAACATCTAATGACAGAAACATGAACCATTGGCGTTATTTACCAAACATTTACAACATCTAATGACAGAAACATGAACCATTGGCGTTATTTACCAAACATTTACAACAGCTAATGACAGAAACGCGAACCATTGGCGTTATAACATTTACAACATCTAATGACAGAAATATGAACCATTGGTGTTATAACATTTACAACATCTAATGACAGAAACATGAATCATTGACGTTATAACATTTACAACATTTAATGACATGAACCATTGGCGTTATAACATTGACAACATGTAATGACAGAAACATGAAACATTGGCGTTATAACATTTACAACAGCTAATGACAGAAACATGAACCATTGGCATTATAACATTTACAACAACTAATGACAGAAACATGAACCATTGGCATTATAACATTTACAACATCTAATGACAAAAACATGAACCAATTGGTGTTATAACATTTACAACAGCTAATGACAGAAACATGATCCATTGGCGTTATAACATTTACAACATCTAATGACAAAAACATGAACCAATTGGTGTTATAACATTTACAACAGCTAATGACAGAAATATGAATCATTGGCGTTATTTCATGGGCACACCCGGTATCAAATTTCAAAAACTCGGCTTATTAAATTATTTAGTGTGATCTCCCCAACCAAACAGTCCAACCATTAGCAAACTTTACTTTAACGTTTTTAATTTTTATAATGCAATCATTAATGATGAATTTGCCGCCCCAACATCTGCCACCCTTGGTATTCGATTGGCGCACGTTTGAAATGATCGAGTAGAGTAAATTTCACTTCTTTAACATGGGCGGCTGTGAAATTTTAACAATCAATTAAGTTACCAGTAGAATATTGTCACGTTGTTTTTCAGTTATAGAACTAGCATAAGTAACACTATTAACAGAATAATTTATATCCAATATGGGGTTAGAAGTTTTGCCAATAGATTCTACATTTGTTAAGATACTTACCATAATCATTTATCAATCTCTTATTGGTATTCAATTTATATTGATAAAAAAAAATCATTCATAGAAGCTACGTAATTAACGTCGAGGAATTGCCAGCCCCTAACATTGTCCAACCGAGGCATTCCCCCCCCCCCTTGCCGCCCTCTTACGAAGCCACTAAGGAGACTGAAAAATATTATATACAACTTTATAAAGTTCAATATTATTGACTGGGGTGATTGGTCCTTGTTTAGGTTTAAGTGTAACTACCTAAAGATGAAATATGAGGTTTGAATTTAAATATATAGTTATTTAATAAACTAAAATTCGAAACAATCTGGAGACAACGGTTTAGATGTTTACCAAATAGGTAGTGAGTGTATCCTCGTCAGGACAACCCAATATGCGGCTGCATACGCGCTCGTTCACTTCCGGTTATTGCTATTCTTGGTAACATTTTTTTATAACGTTAAAAATTTCATCGGTGAATGTCTGGTTGTGTGGTCATATTGATAGTAAGATAGTACGCTACATCGCAGGTCCGGGGTTCGATTTCTTATTGATGCCTATTTTTTTTTCAAACAATACTACATGAATTGATGTTAGGTTTAGAGATAGGCTCTAGGGTTACGTTAAGTGATAGTTATTAGGGTTTGGGTTAGGTTTAGTGATAGTTTTTAGGGTTGGGTTAGGTTTAGTGATAGTTTTTAGGGTTTTGGGTTAGGTTTAGTGATAGATTTTAGAGATTGTTTGAATGCACATATAGAATCGGAGGTTCAATGTAAGGCGCAGTGAATACTTGAAACTCTTCAATTTTATAAACATCATTTTATAAACTATGTTACTAAGAATAGCAATAACCGGAAGTGGACGAGCGAGTATGCAGCCGCAAATTGGGTCGTCCTGACGAGGCGATACTCACTACCTTAAAAATTTTTTAAGAAATAATCTGCCTCTGATTCGTTCACTCATTTAGCTGCATGTATTATTATTACTTCTACGTCGTCTCTACTACTCACCATACGTATTTACTTTACAACGTGATTCAGTCATTTATATTATTATATTATCTCTATTATGTATGTATTGTTATTTCCATGTAAAGCTCTGTGAGCCTGACTCCTTGCTGGGATACAGCGTTATATAAATTCTAATTTCATTATTATTATTATAATTATTATTAGGCTACAATTATTAATTACATCTTTTAACGTCGTCACAAAATGTACTTGATAAATTACACTATTATAATAAATTATGTACTATTGTATATATGTTGTAATATCTGTGTGGATTGTTAAGTGTAAAGTCTTTTTTGTATTATCTCTTGAAAACTACGATAACAGATATCACGTTTATCATTTTACTTTAAATGTCTTACATACATGTCTAATAAACTAATTGTTTTTTTAATTATCAAAAGTTTGAGTTTTGTTCCGATTTCTCGGAAGTTATCTTTCCCATATAACTACTTTGTCCATTGGCGGATCAAGTATAATATAAACAAGCTATAGATTACCGCCCCCAATAATTCCTGGACTGTCTGACCTTTACACTGTTAGGGTTACCAATACAATAACAACTAAAATAAATAAGATGCCTAGGAGAACAATCTATCAGTATCAGGAATAATTGTAACTTAATGAATTTCCACCAATCTGCGGCTTTCTTCAAAAAAAAATTTCCACCAATCAGCGACTATCTTCAAAAAAAATTTCCACCAATCAGCGGCTATCTTCAAAAAAAATTTCCACCAATCAGCGGCTATCTTTAAACAAAATTTCCTAAGTAAATTAAGCACAGGAAACACTTTAGAAGAAAGGTGAAAAGATAAAAATCTATGGGTGAGAATGTTCCAACTAAACTTATATCACTTAGAATTAACAAATACAGGTTCAATTCTAAATTTAAAAAGTTATGCAAACAAAACGATAACCTATTTTAAAAATGTAAGGCTACCATTTCATAAGAATACACAAAAAATACTTAAATTTAAAAAAAAAAAACCAAAAAAAAACCCTCTTTTATTGGTACTATAGACTATGTTATTCAGCTTTACATATAAAATACTCTTTCAAAAATACTTGAAAGTAACTAAAGCAGTCGTATTAAAAACAATTCAAGAAAATGTGCACACTATTAAATAGATCTACTTAAACAATAAAAGCAGTCTTCTGGTTTAAAATAAAGTTTCCTTATAACATACTGGACCATAATTTTCATCTTTTTTTTTTAATATCCTTTCCTTCTTCTAATTAAATGCGCGTCAAATGCATTTTCCTTTTTTTTTTTTTT
>MUZC01001235.1:458639-472503 GCA_002072015.1 Radix auricularia | reverse complement strand
TTTAAAATTAAATAAAATGTAAATAGATAAATAATAATTAATAAATAAAAGAATATTCCATGTCGTTTTGCCGTAAAATATCTTCACATAATACTATTCGCATAATTTTTACACACATATCATGATTATAAAATTCACCAGTTGCATTTGGGAGGGGGCTTATGCCATTCCCCCCGATCCCCGACTAATGTAGGAATATGGAAAGGGCTTCGAGCCTGGGGGTGATGGGGTGACGCTCAAATTAACTTGAATATTGTGGGTAACGGGCAAAAAAGTTGGCCGACTCCTGTCGCAAAAGAGCTAATTTTCAAATGGAGCCGTGGGTACATCACACATTCTTTGATGTTAATTGGGTAATAATTTCACGTCACATTTCTTCAACCCCCCTTACCTCCCCCTCGTCACGCATCGTCATAAAAGTGTGCCCCCCAGGTGCGTGACGTCTTTATGGACGGCCCCCTAATGAGTTTGACGAATGCATTAACAGCTGGAATAATAGTTTATAGAGCACAATAATATGTTTGTGGAAGCATGCTGTTAGCTTCTGTGTGAAATGAGCTGCAAGAATGGTTGCTCGGTTACATCGTGTAGAGGTCGTGACGGCAAAAATAATAAGGCGCTTTGAACGGATAGCCAGCAGCTTTTTTCAACAATATTGATATCCTACCCCCTTCCCACCCCGGTCGAAACTTCCTGTGGTGGAACTTCAGGAGGTTACATAATGACACGTTACGAAGGCTTAATCTAAGTGACGACCAAAGGACCCCGTGTGCTGAGAGGGTTATGGGAAATGTATTGGGGACAGAGATAATATAGGTAACTTTTTAAAGTACCCACGACCACATCACAGTTCAAAGACTTGCGTATTTGCCTTATATCAAACCAGGCCATTACGCCATTAATATAATTCCATGTCATTTTATGTCATTTCAAAAAACAAAAAACTCAGAAAATCTTTTGAATGCCAGCAAGCAATGAACCACGAGTAATAATTCCACCAAATACCAGATAACTTTGGCACACTTTGACCTAATGTGATTGAATTATTTAATACTAGCAAAATACCCGCGCTACGCAGCGTGCAAGAAGTATTTAGTTAACCTTTAAGCCAGCGACACACATTTTGTTTTTGAAGATGAGTCCTTAAGTTATAAATAACTTTCCAGAGTGGATTATCGTGACCAAGATTGACGTCACTTCAAAGAAATAATTACGTTCATCGGTTTCGTTTAGCACAGAGAATTCTTCCACAAAATTCGAAGAAGATGGGACCATAAATAAGAATAACGTACCTAACGTTGACGATCGATGTAAACGTTACACGTTGAGTTTCAAAACGAAGAGTGATTAAATTTTGGACATCAGGGTTCCGATTTCCCATATTGTTTTTATTTTAATATGAACGATCAAGTTCTTCTGTACCAAGTTTGATCATGAAACAACCAATATAGCCCAAATTTCTCGGGAAACTTCTTAATAACTTTCCGAAGTTTAATGGCGACCAGATGAATCTATACTAATAAAAGGAAAAGACCTGACTGACTGACTCACTCACTCACGCACTGATTCATCACTTATTCTCCAGCTTCCCGTTTAGGTAGAAGCTTGAAACTTTGTGAAGTTTTTGTGTACTTACTAACGACGAAAGTTGGCGAAAAATAATTTTTAAAATCTCGCTTATGTGGGGCTGGAAGCCCAAAAAACATTCTTTTTTATGTGGGCAATATAAAAATTGAAAGTCACCTATTTTCCTATTTCTGTGTAGGTAGAAGCATGAAACTTTGGGAAGTTGTTGGGTACCCCCTCATTACGTAAATTGGCAAAAAAGAATTTTAAAAATCTCCCTCATGTGGGGCCGGAGGCCCAAAAACTGTTTTTACTAAGTCACTAATTCTTCAATTTCCCGTGTAGGTAGAAGCATGAAACTTTGGGAAGTTGTTGGTTACCCACTATCGACGCAAATTGGTGAAAAAGAATTTTTAAAATATTGCTCATGTGGGGCCGGGGGCCCAAATTTTTTTTTCCTTATATGGGCTCTATAAAAATTGAAAATCACCAATTTTCTTATTTCCCGTGTAGGTAGAAATATAAAACTTTGGAATATTTTTAGTACATGCTCTCGACGATATTTTGAAAAAAAAAAATTTCGACTCATGGGGGCCAGGGCCACTAAAACGTTTTTTTTCCTTATATGCTTTATATAAAAATTAAAAATAACAAATTCTCCTATTTCCCGTAAAGGTAGAAGTATGAAGCTTTGGAAATGTTTTAAGCATACGTTTTCGGAAAAAAATTGCCCACATTTTAAAAAAATCCCTCTCATGGGGCGCCGGGAGCCCAAATATAGCTTTTCTTATGTTAAAAACCTATTGATCACTAATTCTCCAATGTTCCGTGCAGGTAGGAGCATGAAATTTGGGGAAGATGTTGGGTACCACCTCACGACAAGAACTGGCGAAAAAGAATTTTAAAAATGTCGCTCATGTGGGGCTGGGGACCCAAAAGATTTTGGCTTTATTAAAATTGAAAATAACCAATTTTCCTATTTCCCGTGGAAGTAGAAGCATGAAACTTTGGAAATGTTTTCAATACATGTTTCCTACGATAATTTGAAAAAATAGTAAAATTTACTGCTCATGGGGGTCGGGGTCCCAAATCTTTTTTCCATATTTGAGCTATATAAAATTGAAAATCCCTAATTCTTCTTTTTCCGTGATAAAGGTAGAAGCATGAAACTGGATTTTTTTTTAATACACGCTCCCGACGTAAATTTGCTAAAAATGATGTTACAACTCCTTCTCATGGGGTCCAGGGCTCAGATATAGTTTTTCTTATATTAAAACCGACTCATCATCAATTCTCCAAATGTCCGTGAAGGTAGGAGCATGAAACTTTAGGAAAATTGTTAAGTACCCTCTCACAACGAAAGTTGGTGTAAAAGAATTTTGAAATTCACACTCATGGAGGCCGGGGCCCCAAAACTTTTTTTTTCTAATATGAAATATAATCTATAATTCTTTTATTTGCCATGTAGGTAGACATGGAAAAATAATTATATAAAAATTAAAAATTTCCACTCATAGGCTGCCGGGGGCCCAAAACCTTTTTTCCCCTTAAAAAGGGTGATATGAAACGGAATCAACCTTTATTCTCCAAGTTTACGTGTAGGTAGAAGCTTGAAACTTTTGGAAGTTCTTGCGTACCCCCCCCCATTCCTCCTCGCGATGGTAAGATTAAATCACCTCTCACTACGATGACGATTGTTTTTTTTCCCAATATTAGGTTTATAAAAAAAGACGCATCTTTAAATCTCCAAGTTCTTGTGTACGTAGGAGCCTGAATGGTTGAAGTTAATATATTTAGTATATCTATCTTCATTCAGATGAAACTCAAATGGTGTTTTTATTTGGTGTTACACGAGTTCGCAACGCTAGCTGAAACCCTAATTTCCGCAGCAAAGCGCGGGTAAATTGCTAGTTAAATAATATTTTTAAAGTTAAAATATTTTTTTTTAAATGACAAAGGGCCTGGGGCCCAATCGGCGTAAGATAATGTTGATTTTAATCTAGATCATAATGGATGTATTCGGTTGTCAATATTTGTAAAGGTAGTGTAAAATAGAAAAAATATTTAAGGTTTAAGTTTAAGGGAGACGCTTGTTGCGTTCGGCTCCTAAATAATGAGTTTAATACACTAAATTATTTTAATAGGGGTCAACAAGTTTTTATGCACGAAATTTTTTCCAGATCAAACCATTTTCAAAGTTTTTCCAGATCAAACCATTAAAAAATTTTTTTTTAGATCAAACCATTTTCAAAGTATAAAAAGTTATTTTAAAAAAATAAATTGCTTAAATCATTAACCAAATATTTAGAACCTTTGCATACAGTGAGTGGGAATTTAAGTTTTTATTTTCGCCCGTTAATGTTAACATTACAGGAGTTTAGTCAACAACTTCCCCGAGTTTCATGCTTCTACCTACACGGGAAGTTGTAGAAATAGTGATGAGTCAATGAGTCAGTGAGGGTCTTGTCTTTTATTATTATAGATTAAGCGCTTAACATCCTAATCCAACAATTAACATGACTTGTCATGACATAAAAATAAGGCATTGAATTTCAGTCCCGGACACACCCAACACCTTACAAATGTCAAAATCTCCACGCCGTCAATTATTTAGTTTGACCAACACCCTACCATTAGAGCAGTGATGTGAACAACAACAAAATCCACTGCTAAAAAATCAGATTCAAACGGCGTGTTGATTTGTCCAGTCGACACTCTATCATCTTTTTTACGACAGTAAGTTCTTATCACATCCACGCCCGAATGGTGACAGGACATCTTGTGATATCACGTGATCTTGTTAGCTAAACATTTATAACAGTCATAGCAACACGATGTTTCCTTTCAAGTGGATTATCATCTTTTTTATACGTAAGTCTTTTAAATAAATTTACTCCTATCTAGAGGCGTATCAATGAAAGTCTGTACCCATAAAATAGGCCAGCCCGCCTCGTTTCCTCCATTTTTGTAGTTTACTTTAAAAAATAAAGGGGGGGGGGAGTTCAAATTAAATCAGTGATTTTTAAATGATTTCTTTAAATTTAAAAAGAAAATTAACAGAAAAACTAGTTTAAATGTTTTTGCATTTTACATATTATACGACATATTTAATCGCTTAATATCCCGAGCCACATAATTTGGATTTAGGCGCCCTAGTGGAGACGTCATGTTATATATAAATATCAACTTGATTTCTAC
Organism: Radix auricularia; assembly: GCA_002072015.1. Lineage (NCBI taxonomy): Eukaryota > Metazoa > Mollusca > Gastropoda > Lymnaeidae > Radix > Radix auricularia. Next base: position 467,739 of record MUZC01001235.1, on the reverse strand, counting down.
AGTTGCGCAAGGCACGGCCAATCTTCCAGTATTTAATTGCGACACAAACCACACTCAACTTTTTCTGTTTGTTGACCTTGTACGCCAGGACAGACCTTTGACCGTCACTCGCGTCAAGAACATCGTGACATACTTCACCACGAAGGTCAAGGATGGTATCATAAAAACACTGGATGTGTCCCTAATGGATCCTGTTCAAGAAAAAACAATTTTCAATCAGACCAATGTGACTACATCAGGGGAGATCATATCTGCTATAGACCAGCCACTCGATTTAGACATACAGCGATATTATTTTAATATACCTGATGTCACTGTTCAAGATAAAATGAGTAATTATACCAAAACAATTTTACAACATGTGATATCTGAAGAGATGAACAATAAATATCACATAGTTATATTTTTATTACCTTGTGACAATTGCAGGGTAAAACTTTTTAATTATTTGGATGATAACTTATATCTATCTATTTTGAATTTCCCAAATTTTTTAACTCTGCTTGTACTCAGTGTTGCTTCCTTAGAAGAAGCTAAATTGTCCACCCGCTTGTATCTAGAATATAATTTTGTACTGAATAAATCCAATGACTACTTCTTTTTTGTTGACAATACAAATGACTTCACCTGGTACAATCCCGTGACTCTCTACCTGTGTAAGGACTGCCCTAAGGCCTGGACGAGGTACAATTGGGATAGTCAAAGTTTTTCTTGCTTCTTTGTTGACACGCTGGCTACGCCCATCTCCTGGAAGCAGGCGACCAAAACTTGCTCATCTCTTTCGAGTCCACACTGCCAAACATCGAGACTGAGGATGAGTTCGCTTTTCTTAACGATCTTATCTCCAACAATGCTACCGTCCTATCCACTGATCACAACAAAACTATTATGTCCAGAGCCACAGTAGTGAACATCGGGTTGATTGAAAGACTTGATCTTTATCAGTCCTACTATCTGTTGACTAACTTGAGACCGTTTCGTCTTAACACAAGCGTTGTCGACAGTGATGATGTTAAAGATCGTTGTGTGGCACTCACTATTCCTCTTGATCCAAGGCTGTCAACAGACAAAAAAAAATTAATGAAAATTAACTGCGATCAACAAAAGTCAAACATACTTGTCTGTGAAGTGGAAGGCGGAGTAAGTAAACGATATTTTAGAAGAAATCTGGAAATTATAGCATTGTGGGAACGGAGTCGCTTAGAAATAGAATGTTATAAAAGTAAAAAAATCTCAAGTCTCATGTTCGACTGCCAGGATGGTGTAAATTTGATTCCTTACGACTCAGTTTGTGACGGGGAAGGAGATTGTCGTAACGGGAGAGATGAGGAATTTTGTAACACGATAGCAACGTTAGAAAATCTAAACACATTTTTCTGTTCTAACCCCAACGGATTCGATGACCACCCCACTAAGATTTCTATTTCGTCGGATGGACGCTGTAACTTAATACAAGATTGTCCCGACAACAGCGATGAGCTTGGATGTGATGGATGTTTGGACAAACAATGTGGTGATGGTACGTGTGTCCCTAGTCATTGGCTGTTACATAATTCACAAAAGTGTCATCTATTTATAGCGGCCAATAAAACAGCGTATCTTAATGTCTCATATGAATGTAAAGGGCGATGCAATGGATCAATTAAGTTTAACCATGAAATCACTTTCTGTAATACAAACATCAATTTAGACGACTACTTAGTAGGACAAACATTTTATAACAACATTTCCAGTGGCGTGCACTGGGCGCCAAAGTGTATACACCTCAGAGGCAGTGGCGGGGGCCCAATGGGCTGTCAAAACAAGAACCACCTTAGTGACTGCAGAACATTTGTATTTCCCGAGGGATTTTTGAAGTGTCTTGACTCTTACTGTGTTCCATTACATTATTTTGGTGACAACATTTTTGATTGTCCCTACGGGGAGGGTGAAGAATGGGATTCTTTATTGTTTTTAGTCATTAACAATTATGGATGTTATAGTTGTAAAAAGACAGCTATAGCAATACACCGACAAAACATATGTGATGGGGTTCCCCAATGTTTATTCAAAGATGATGAAAACGACTGTCCCATGAACTGCCCACCTGGCTTTAAGTGTCATGGCGGCGCTGTTCAAGTTGACGATCACACACAAGTCAAGAAAATAAAATCTTTAAACATTTTTGACATTAACACAAAGTTTTTAAACATCTCTGGCGTAGATTTGTCCCATTTAGAAAACATTTACTATTTCCCTAACTTGCTTGAGATCCACGCTTCTAATTGTAATATCTCAGACCTCAGTAATTTATTTGATGAACTCAATGCAAACAATGTAATTTACACGGTCAATCTTAGCTCAAACAAACTCACTAAATTATTTAATTTGGGACCGTTCCAATATCTTTGGAACTTACGAAATTTGAATCTGTCACATAATGAACAACTTTCAGAAATCGAATTTGAGAGTATATGGTCCCCTAAATTGCAGACCCTTGATTTATCATTTACGGCGATATCCGTTTTAGCACTAGATGTATTTAACCTTTTTAACACTTTACGATACCTGAATCTTGGGCACACAAAACTATCTGAAATTGGTTCTTTTAAACACATAAAAAAACTTGATTTTTTAAACCTAGAAAACACGCCACTAGGAACAGAGAACATGACAGAGATATTAAAAAATGTCTCCATTAGTTCAGCTCTTTATGTAGACAACTATAAATATTGCTGTCCTCAAATTTCAAAAGGTGGCACGCCTAGACACGCGTGTCACGCACCACCAGTAGCAATCTCCTCTTGTGAAGATCTCCTAAGTGATGTATTGAAACGTTCACTTCTGTGGTTGGTGGCAGGCGTGTCATTGGCTGGGAACATCATCGTCGTCACCTACCGGTTATTTTATGACAGGGGCGTCTTCAAGAAGGGCTACGGCATATTTGTGACCAATCTGAGCTTATCGGATTGTGTCATGGGCGTCTATCTGCTGATTATCGCCTCTACTGACGTCCGTTACAGAGACGAGTATGTACTTCACGAAAGTGATTGGCGCCACAGTTCCTTGTGTCAGGCTGCTGGCTTTCTGTCCACTCTGTCCAGTGAGACCTCAACTTTCTTTGTGTTTCTCATCACGCTGGACAGATATCTGGTCATGAGGTTTCCATTTGGTGACCACAGGTTTACAAAACTGGGTCTAGTTCTGTCTGTTCTCTCTGCTTGGACCTTTGGGTTCATTCTTGCATTGGTTCCTCTCATTTATCCACAGTGGATAATCTACTCATCCAACGGGATGTGTTTAGGATTGCCACTGGCGAATGATCAAAATCCTGGCTGGAATTATTCTTTTAGTTTATTTATTTGCTTCAATTTTATTTTGTTCCTTTTCATCGCCTGTGGTCAGATGTTAATTTTTCGTTTGATATTTTCCGGTCAAAAGTTTCAAATGACCAACGCCCAAGGTGTTGCCAGGAGGATACAGGACATCAACGTTGCTAAGCAACTGTTTCTGGTGGTGTTGTCCAACTTCCTGTGCTGGTTTCCCATCTGTGTCTTGGGGTTTATGTCACTGACTGGACACAAGGTCAGCACAGACACCTACGCCTGGTTGGTCGTTTTTGTCATGCCACTCAACGCGGCCGTCAACCCCATGATCTACACGGTACCCGTCATGTACAGGAAGTGGCAGGACTTTAAGAAAGGGCGACCAACAGGAAACAGACATCGACGTCAGATCAACAATTATCTTATCTTATCTTATCTTAGATATACAGACGCTCCTTCTATGCAGAAGATAATTGCGTCCACAGACCATGAGAGATGATCTGTTGGCAAGTGATGCAGCGGTCACAGGCCACGGCTATAGGGGTTCCACGCATTACCCCAGCCGCCTAACTATTGTCTAGTTAGGTACCCATTCGGAGCTGGGTGACTCGGGGACTCCTCAGGCCGCGAGAACAAATCCTCACCTTCGTGTGGATTCGAACCCGTGACCATCGGTATGACAGTCGAGAGCGCTACCTCTCGACCAACAATTCGAGGACAGTTGAGACTAACATGTAAAGATGGTTGAAACAGGAAATCCTCATATCCAAGTTAAGCTCACCCGACAAACAAGAGGCGGTTGGGGATAAAAGATTTTTCTTCGGAAATCCGAACTCAGCCGAAGAAAAGCGAGCTAAAGACATAAGTTTCACGTAAAATAACGCAGTTTTATCATATTATGCTTACACATTACTTACTTCCTTGTAAAATGTTTTCTCCATCACATAGTTTAAGGCTAATGTCAATATTATTTCAGGTCATCTTTTAATATTCTTAATCACATCTGTGTGTTTGTATTAATCTTTATATTCCTATATATATCTAAATATCTAAATACGCATAACTTGCCATAACCATGAATTCGTCGCCCAAGCAAAGTATTTTGTATTAATTCATTACTGTCATTGGTGCCTCTGGCACTCAAGTATTTCTGTTTTTAAATTCATAAATATTTTGGAAGTTTTTATTATTAATTAAATTATTATAATTATTATTATCCCTATTATTATTACCATTTGAAAATTAACTGCAAAGATATTATTTTGATTATCGTATAGAGTATAAATATACGAAAATGTTTTTGCGCACATAAAAAAAAGAAAAACGTAAGCAATTACACAGTGAAAACTTGGAGGAAGAAATGGGGTTGGTCATTATTAACTATAAATAGAGTCAACAACTTCAAATATTGTGATTGAAGGAGTTTTATTATTAATTATTAGTAGTATTATTAGTCAGGTTTACGCAGATTTGACGATTGAGTTAAAAAACAAACCATCGGCCTTGTAGTTTTTAAAGGAGACGGAGGAAAAATATTGTATACCATTTTATAAAGTTCAATATTATTGACTGGGGCGATCGGTCCTGGTTTAGGTTTAAGTGTGACAACCTATAAATGAAATATGAGGCTTGAATAAAAATATGTACTTATTAGCAGAGGTGGGCAAAATACTGACCACAGAGTATTTCAAATACCAAATACTAAAATACCCCAGGATAAGTATTTTAAATACCAAAATACAAAATACTTTTCAATAGGGTTCAAAATACTAAAATACAAAATACGTATTTTAAAATACTTTTATTTAAATACAAATACAATATACATAATAAATCAACTGAAAATTATCTCAAAAAAAACTTTAATAACAAACATTGCTTCATGTTTTGCAATAAAAAGTTGTTCATACAATTTCACAATATAATTTTATGATTTGCTTTCAATAGTAATTGTTGCTGAAAATTTTCGTCGGTCATACATGCACTCTTTTTATTCAATACCATCCCTGCATACGAAAAAAGCCGTTCAACTGGTGCAGAGGATGGTATGCCAGTGTTGTATTTCAAAAACAATTTTTTGACAGTAGGGTGCTTATGCAAAATTTCAAGCGAGGTAGACTTGTCATCAAAGTACTGGAGAATTTCCATGTCTGATATAATTTCAGTTGGTGGAGTATGTCCACTTTCAAAGGAAAAGAAATTATCATTATCCACTGGGGCTGAGGCAGGAACATTATTTTGATGAACAATGCTTGAGAGCGACTCTTGTGTCGCCTTGGCCAAAAAAAGATTTCTAGCGCTTTGGACATTGTTAGCTGGCACCCATCTCAATTTGAAGAAGGGATGAGAAACAGCTGCAAAAATATACTCATTAACACTTGCATCAAGATCTACATAGCAACCAAATCGTTTGTGAATACATTGGAGCAGCCCCTTGCAAAGCGGAGCACAATAGTTTAATTGCCTGTTACACAGATCTTCTAATTTGTCTTTGATACGCAACAATGTTGGCAATAAATGACCCATAAAACAATTTTTATCTCCCTGCAAATGATCGAGGCTATCTGCGACAGGTTTCATACATTCAATAAATTCCAGCAAGAATTTGATTTCATAGTCCTTGAAAACAGGAACCTTAAGCGCAATACACAAATCTTTCAGTTTGTCACTTGTTTTAGTGAGGTTGCAAACACTGTCATATAAGGAATTCCATCTGGTTGGGCAAGGACACATCGGTTGTGAATTCATGACGTCAAAATATTCCTCACAAGATTTTGGTGATCGAGAGCATTTGTTCCAGATTGCCATGCACTTAGCGAAGGTTGTGTGATGGACTCGCCCATACGGATGATTGTCTGCAACTATTTTGGCAAGATCCGTAGTAGCTATCAAGCTAAGTGTGTGACTGCTGCATCTGTGATGCTGAGGAAGAGAGGTGTGAGAAGTATCATACTCGTGACTATCAGCATCATCATGGATTGATAGAGGGTTAGCCAAAATATTTCAGACATCTTCAAACTCAATATCATCATTTTCCTCAATATCATCACTCTTCTCAATTTTAACACCAAACTGCTCAAAAGCTTTAACAAAATTTGATCCATTATCAGTTACAGTAAGGCAAACTTTGTTGGAAATGCCAAAATTTTCATGCACATCGTATAGTAATTCTGCTATACGGTAATATGTGTGACTGCCAGGAAACCTACGACAAGCTAAAGCTGCTGATTCTCTAGAAAGACTTGAGATATTTATCCAGTGAGCAGTAACACCGAGAAAACTTCGACGATTTGACGACCATATGTCGGCTGTAGTACATACAAAAGTTTGCTCTGACAGAACCTGCTTCAATTTCTCGATCATTTGCAACTCCATTTCATTTAAACGCCTGCCGAGGGTCCTACGAGACATTACCACAACCTCCGTATTCATCTTACACAGTCCAGCCACTAAAGCCTTGAACTCGGGTTCTTCAACGGTTGTTTGCTGACGCATGCCCATGACGATGTATTTCGTGATCAGTTGATCCGCAGCAGCCTGAGAACTTCCACGAACAGTCTGTTTAATAGTCTGCTGCCGAGCATGCTTTAAAGATACAGCAGATGGCGCTGCAACGGTTTTCCGTTTTCGTTCACGCACTGAACTTGAAGATGCTACCACCTCATTGCGGTAGTTGTTGTAATCCTCCAAGCAATCTTTATGAACAGTCTGTAAAAAAAAATTAAATTTCATTTAGAATTTTAAAAATGCATTTGATTCTTACACTGTTACACATCTTCTTCGCTGAGTTCGACGGTTCAAACCGCATCTCAATCAGATTACAAATAAGCGAGATATCTGGACTACATTTTCCAGGAAATTTGCATCGATATCCGTTGATAAGTGACTGAGATATCAAGGTGATCACGAACGTGACGGACGGCCGGACGGCGTGCATGACAGCTGAGAACTGTCATGATTGTAAACCGAGCCTCCTGTCGGTGGCTCGGTTTACAATCAATAATATATTACATGTAAGTTATGGAACTTTGACACAGCAAATTTAAATCAGCGCCGCCGAGTAACTTTATGTTAGAGGGGGCGCTATATAAATACGCTATTACATTACATTACAAATCAAATCAAATAAATTGACATGTTTTATTGCATAATATCATTCATAATTCTGATGACATTCTCTAAGTACACTACTACAGTACAGTACTTGTACTTACCCGCAAGTGCTTTAGAAAATTCGATGTCGCATTCAAACTGCCACTCAAAATTCTTTCGTTTGAACACAGACAGCATTTGGCCTTTACAGAGCCATTTTCATTCTTCACAATTGCAAAAAACTTCCCATCCAATATGGCAGGAACTGCATGACTACCAGCAAGGCGGACACCTGTTTGATTTTCATTCTCTGAAACTGATTTCACTGGATTACTTTCGCTCATTTTCACGGCAACGAAAGATAAAATATGGCAATTTCTCTTCTAGCCGGAATCAGAAAGAACCGGAACCGGAAATTACTATTTTCATTTGATAAACATTTTTGTAGCACTACTTGTGCGCCGGTATCTAATGCTTGAAGCATCATCCGATACAAGTAAGAAAGAACTAAAGCAGGCTGTATTATTATAAAAAAAGGTTTTGATAATTATTATTGATAGGGTTGCAAAAGAATTTTGAAAAAAGTATTTTGAAAAAGTATTTTTAAATTACTAAAATACTCTTACACAAGTATTTAAATACCAAAATACTAAATACTTTCACACAAGTATTTAAAATACCAAATAAAATACGTATTTTATTTTGAAAATACGTATTTAAAATACTTGTATTTGAAATACTGCCCACCTCTGCTTATTAGTAATCTAAAATGCGAAACGAACTGGAGACTATTCGTTAAGGTAGCGATTATTGCCTCGTCAACTTCCGGTAAGAAATGATTTTTATAAAATTGAAGAGTTACAAGTATTCACTGCGCCTTTTATTGAACCTCGGATTCTATATGTGTATTCAAAAAATCTCTCAAATATATCACTAAACGTAACCCAAAACCCTAAAAACTATCACGAAACCTAGCCCAAACACTAAAAACTATCACTAAAGCTAACCCAAACCCTAAAAGCTATCACTAAACCTAACCCAAACCCTAAAAACTATCAAAAATGTTACCAAGAATAGCATTAACCGGAAGTGAACTAGCGCGTATACAGCCACATATTGGGTCGTCCTGACGAGGGAACAATCAATACCATTGGTTAAATGTTGCAGCAAAAAAAAAAGTTTAGAAATCGTCACTCACCAATTCGTCCACTCATCTACTGGTATTGTTATTACTTTTACATCGTCTCTACCACTCACCATTTACTTTACAACATGATTTCAGTCATTTATATTATCAATATTTAGTTACAATTATCAATTATATCTTTTTACGTCGTCACGAAATGTACCTAATAAATTATACTATTATAATAAACGAGCAAAATACCCGTGCTACGCTACGGGGTAGGCACAATAGGAATAACTTTATTTTGGTTTTGGGTCTCAAATTCAACTTTAAAATGAATGTAAACGCATCTGGAAAGTAGGGTAGTGATAAATCAAACCCATTTTTAATAAAAACAACGTTATGTGTGTCGAAAAAAATAAAAATATTATTAATTTAAATATTACCCATCAATTTTGGTATATCTGCTTTAATATAGCATCATTATTATCATCCGTGGCTTGCTCCACCACATCCTTCCAGCTACAGCCCATGTAGGGCCCTGGTCTGCTCCACCACATCCTTCCAGCTACAGCCC
>MUZC01001235.1:427053-437091 GCA_002072015.1 Radix auricularia | reverse complement strand
TATATATATATATTTCACGTACATAGGGGAGGCTGGACGATCTTTGTCGTGCCGAATGTCAGAAAACATTAGGGCGATTACACAAGACAAACAGTGTCTCGCCCCCCATCACTTCAATGGACGCGACCATATGGGTGTCAAGGACCTGGCAGTCACAGCTATTATCTCGTGCACAAACACACCCACGCGTGTCAAGCTTGAAAACAGATTAATAGAAAATCACGGTACACTCGCCCCACATGGGATGAATGTTTTGTTTTCTTTGACCACCTAGGCGTTTGACCAGCCCACTCTCTGCTTTCATATATAATTTCGCTCTGTCTTCTCACAGTTTCACTTTCTTGGAATCTTTGGATTTCACCGCGCTAAAATTCTTAATTTTTTTTTTCGTTTCATTTGTGTATTGTATGTTTGTTGAAAAAGGCTCTTTGCCGAAACGTTGGCTGTTTTGTTACGTCCGGTCAGGCTAACCATTACCTTATTTACGTCTTTTCCATTTAATTTTTTATAAGCCTGATTGCAGTACTACCCCTCATTTTGTTTACCTACATGAGAATGGGAGAATTAGTGATTTTTACTTTTTATATAGTAAATATTAGGAAAAAAACTACATTTGGGCCCCCCAGCCCCAGTAAGGGATATTTTAAATAATTATTCCCCTGCTACCATCGTGGAAGGGTATTTAACAAACCCAAAATTTTCATGCGTTTGCCTATTCGGTAAATAAGAGAATTAGTGATTTTAACTTTTTTATCGCACATATAAGGAAAAAACACATTTTTTGGCCCTCATGAGCGTGCATTTTAAAATTATTTTACGCCCATTTTCGTCGTGAGAGGATACCCAACAACTTCCAAAAATTTCATGTTTTTACCTACACGATGAATTGTGAAATTTGTGATGAGTCGCTTTTTAATATAAGAAAAACTTATATTTGGGCCCTCGGCCCCTATGATTACTATGAATGGAAATTTACCATTCCCTTTAACCAATTTTCATCGGGAGATTGTACTCAACATCTTCCCAAAGTTTAATGCTTCTACTTACATGGGGAAGAGAATTATTGATGTTCATTTTTTTATATAGTTTATATTAGGAAAAAAAACTACTCCCCCCCCCGCCCCCATTAAGAGATAGTTTAAATATTTTTTCACCTGCTACCATCGTGAAAGTGTAATTATCCATTCCCCAAGGCTTCAATATTCTACTTACGCGAGAAATAGGAGAATTAGGGATTTTCAATTTTTATAAATCTATACTAATAAAAGGGAAAGCCCTCACTGACTCACTCAATCACTCATTCACTCACTTACTCACTGATTCATCACTAATTCTCCGATTTCCCATGTAGGTAGAGCATGAAATTTTGGGAAGTTGTTGGGTACCCTCTCACTACGAAAATGGGCGAAAAAGATTTTTTAAAATCTCGCTCATGTGGGTCCGGGGTCCAAAAGACTGCTTTTTTTTTCTACATCACCAATTATCCAAGCTACCGTATAGGTAGAAAATGAAACTATAGGATGATGTTGGGTACCCAATAACGACTAAAATTGTTTTTAAAAGAATTTTTAAAATCTCTCTCATGTGGGGCCGGGGGCCCCAAAAGGTTTTTCCTTATATGGGCCCCTTAAAAATTTGAAAATCAGCAATTTTCCTATTTCCCGTGTCGGTAGAAGCATGAAACTTTTATTCGGAAGTTATTGGGTACCCTCTAACTACGAAAATTGGCGAAAAGGAATTTTTAAAATCTCGCTCATGTGGGGCCGGGGGCCCAAAAACGGTTATTTCCTTCATCACTAATTCTTCAACTTCCCGTGTAGGTAGAAGCATCAAACTTTGGTAATTTGGTGGGTACCCACTATCGACTAAATTGGCGAAAATAATTTTTAAAATCTCGCCCAAGTGGGGCCCCAAAAAACTTTTTTCCTAATATGAGCTATATAAAAATTGAAAATCACTAATTCTCCTTTTTTCCTGTATAGGTAGATGCATAAAAACTGTGGAACAAATTTTGAGTACACGCTCCCGACGTAATTTTGCAAAAAATAATGTAAAACTCCCTCGCATGGGGGGCCGGCCCGGGGCCCAAATATAGTTTTTCTTATATTAACAATCGACTCATCACTAATTATCCAAATTTTCCGTGTAGGTAGGAGCATGAAACTTTGGAAAATTGTTATGTACCCTCTCACGACGAAATTTGGTGTAAAAGATTTTTTAAATATACACTCATGGGGACTGGGGCCCCACAAACGTTTTTTTTTCTCTTATATGAGCTATATAAAAATTGAAAATCAATAATTCTCTTACTTCCTGAATAGGTAAAGGCGTTCAACGTTGGGAGGGGTGTAGTTAAATACACTGCCACAGTGGTAGCAGGTGAAAACATATTTAAAATATCCCTTACTGGGGACCTGGGGCCCAAATATAGTTTTTAATTCTCTCAATCATCAATCATCACTAATTCTCTAACTTCCGGTGTAGGCAGGATCATGAAATATGGGAAGTTGTTGAGTACCCTCTCACGACGAAAAGGAAATTTAAAATTCCAAATTATGTGAGGCCGGGTTCCCAAAAACTATTTCTCTTTATCTGTGAAAATTGAAAATCATTAATTGTCCTTTTTGCCGAGTATGTAGAACTTTAAAATTTAGGAAGTTGTTGAGTACACTTCTTTGATTGTAACATGTGAATATATAAATTATCACTTTCTGCATGCCGTAGGCCCCGATGTAGCTTTTCTATTAAATGAGCCTTTAAAAACTGAAAATTACTGCTTCTCCCATTTTCGGTATATGTAAAATTATAAAGCCTTCTGTAGTTGTTTAGTAACAGCCCGCGATGGTAATAGGGAAAATAATTATATAATTTGTTTTTAATTTCCTCTCATGGGTCACCCGGGGCCCTAAACTTTTTTTCATCTGAAATGAGCTATATAAAACTGAATCAACACTAATTCTCCTAGTTTCCATCTAGGTAGAAACTTTAAACTTTTGGAAGTTGTTGAGTACCCCTCCCCCGCGATGGTAAGGGGAAAAAATATTAAATCACATCTCACTAGGGGGATGATTACCGAAATATATATTTTTTCCCAATATGAGTTATATTTTTTAAAAAGCACCTTTAAATCACCAAGTTCGTGTGTACGTAGGAGCCTGAACGGTTGAAGTTAATATATTTAGTATATCCATCTTGATTCAGATTAAAATCAATATGTTCTTTGAATTAGTGTTACGCGGGTTCTGAACCCTAACTGAAATCCTAATTTCCGCAGCAAAGCGCGGATAAATTGGTAGTATCATATAAGAAAACAAACGTTTTTTTTAGCCCATGCCCCCATAAGCGTGTATTTCAAAATTCTTTTACACCAAAATTCCTCGTGAGAGGGTACTTAACAATTAGCCAAAGTTACGTGCTCCTACCCACACGGAAAATTGAAGAATTAGTGATAAGTCGGCTTTTAATATAAGAAAAAATATATTTGGGCCCCTGGTTACCAATTAATGGAAAATCTAACATTCTTATTGCATATTTTTGTTGGGAGCTTGTACTCGAAAAATTTTAAAGTTTCATACTTTTAACTAGGTATATGGGAAATAGGAGAATTAGTGATTTTCAATTTTTATATAGCTCATATTAGGAAAAAAAACTTTTGGGAGCCCCGGCCCCCATTAGTTGGAAACTTAACATTCTCTTTTGCAAATTATCATTGGAAGCATAATCTCAAAAAATTTACAAAGTTTCATGCTTCTAACTATACGGGAAATAGAAGAATTATTGATTTGCAATTTGTAAGTAGCTCATATAAGAAAAAAAAACGTTTAGGGGCCCCATTATTTTTGGGCCCCAGTATCTCTATGAGTGGGAATTTAGCGTTCTCTTTCGCCAATTATCACCGGGAGATTGTACTCAACAACTTCCTCAAGTTTCATGCTTTCTACCTTCATGGGGAATGGGAGAATTAGTTATTTTCAGTTTTTAAATTTGTGCCACCATCCCCCCCCCCCCAGTAAGTGATATTTTAAAAAATATTTCACCTGCTAGCATCGTGAAAGTGTTTTTATCAACTCTCCAACCTTTGATGAGTCTACATACTCGAGAAATAGGAGAATTGGGGATTTTCAATTTATATATAGCTCATAAAATGAAAAAATTGTTTTCGGGGCCCAAGCCTCTATGATTGGGAAATTTAATATTCTCTTTTGCCAATTATCGTCGGAAGCATGTACTCAACAATTTCTAAAGTTTCATGCTTCTACCTACACGGGAAGTTGGAGAATTATTGATTTTCAATTAGTTTAAAGCTTATATAAGGAAAAAACACTTTTGGGGCCCCGGCCCCCATGAGTGTGAATTTTAAAAACTTTTATTCACCAATTTTTGTCGTAAGAAGATACCCAACAACTTCCCAAAGTTTGATGCTTCTACCTACACGGAATGTTGGAGAATTAATGATTTAGGAAAAAAACACTTTTTGGGCCCCGGACCCCACAAGAGTGAGATTTTAAAAATTCTTTTTCGCCAATTGTCGTAGTGAGAGAGTACCCAACAACTTCCCAAAGTTTCATGCTTCTACCTACACGGGAAGTTGGAGAATTAGTGATGAATCAGTGTGTGAGTGAGTCAGTGAGGGCTTTCCCTTTTAATAGTATAGATATATACTATATATATTTAGATCTATATAGAGAGAGAGTTTTCTCTAATTATGTATTAAATGTTAATTTGTGGTTCAAGTCAAGTATAATGTTAATTAAATATATTACTTCCTTGTCTGTTTTTATTATTAGTATGGATTTTTCAAAACCTTAATGTCATTGGTGGTTCTATATTTATTATTATTATTATTATTATTATCATCATCATCATCATCATCATCATCATCATCATCATCATCATCATCATCATCATCATTATTATTATTATTATTATTATTATTATTATTACTTAACCTGCATATGCCAATGCGCAAAACAAATAAACTTTTAAGACTCCATTTTAAAATGTGTAGAAAGTTCCCACATAATAAACCAACTGTCTTTATATCAGCGGTTCTCAACCTAGGGGTCGCGACCCCTTTGGGGGTCGATCAGCCCTTTTCCGGGGGTCGCCGGGGCTCAGATGCGGGTGATCTAGAAGCGGCGATGCGAGCGGCGGGCGCAACTTACATAGCACAGGCACTGTTCTCTCTCTCCGGTATTACTCTGCAGAAAGCCAATCGGAATCCAGCATTGGGTGCCGCCGAGCGTCACTAGGTCTTCAGGCTGAATCTATGAAGCCAAACAAACTAAAACGTCATTTGATAGCAAGCATCCGAGCCTTGCCAGCAGGGATATCAACTATTTTAGAAGCGAAGCTGATGCACTCAGGAAAGCCAGACTTGACACTGGTGGCAAGTACTACAAACAAAATGCAGCAGCTGTTGGAGCTTCACATCTGTTGGCACTCAGAATCGCCAGAGCTATGAAACCTCACACCATTGGCGAGGATTTACTGTTGCTAGCGGCCAAAGGCATTGTTTGAGTTATGATCGGAGACGAATTTGTTACAAAATTGAATGCAATTTCGTTATCCAACGACACTGTCCGCAGACGATTAGATGACATGTCTGCTGATATTCTTGGCCATGTAATACAGGAAATTAAATTTGCTCCACTTACAATATTTAGTTTGTAGCTTGATGAATCCACAGACGTGGCAAGCTGTTGACAGTTACTGGTTCACGTGAGGAACATTATTGATGGCGACTTTAAAGATGAGTTTCTTTTTTGCAAACCCCTTGCAACATTTACTAATGCTCATGATGTATTTAATACAGTTGGTTCATTTCTAAAAGAGAATCAGATTTCTTGGCAAAAGGTTTGTGGTATATGCACAAATGGTGCTCCAGCTATGCTAGGATGTCGATCTGGATTTCAGCGTTTGGTTCTAAATGAGTCACCAAAAGTCATCGGAACTCACTGCATGATTCATAGGCCAATATTAGCCACGAAGACGCTTCCACCAGATTTACAAGACGTAAGGAAAACCGTCATAAGTTGTGTCAATTTTGTAAAGGTGAGCAGTTTAAACAGTCGACTGTTTTCGCAACTGTGCAACGAGCTGGATGCGCCACACAATGCTCTGCTATTTCAAACTGAAATAAGATGGTTGTCAAAGGGAAAAGTTTTGAAACGTGTTTTTGAGCTCCGTGATGAACTCAAAACATTTTTTATTCAGAAGACAAGACCGCAATTTGAAGCACTTTTCAGTGATAAAAGTGAACTGCTGAAAACAGCTTACTTGGTTGACATATTTACCATCTTAAATGAGTTAAATTTATCACTGCAAGGACTAAATGCAACTTGCCTTGATTTGTCTGAAAAGATTCGATCATTCCAAATGAAACTCCAGCTTTGGCAAAAACAGAAAAATGGATAAAATAATATTTACATGTTGCCTACCTTAGTTGCTTTCTTTGAGGAACTTTGCATTGAACCAGACAAAAAAAATACGATGATCATTTCTCTGGAAGAACACTTGCACATGCTTAAAGATGAAATTTCATCATACTTTCCAAATCTATCTGACACCCCATTTGCACTTCTCAGAAGCCTTTTCACAGTTTAAGTTGAAGATGTTCCTGAGACAGCACAAGAGGAGTTTGTTGAACGTATTAACAGTGATGCAGCGAAAACTGATTTTTCTATTAAGCCAGTTACAAAATTCTGGATCAAGTATTTGCAGTCATATCCTGTTCTGATTGAGACTGTGTTGCGCTTTCTTCTTCTATTTCCATCAACATATCAATGTGAAACAGGGTTTTCCAGCTTGCTGGTTATCACGTCTAAATATAGAAGTAGACTTGCTGTGGAAGATGATCTTCGCTGTGCTCATGCAAAGACTGGCCCAAGAATTTCTGATCTGTTGAGAAGGAAGCAAGCTGAACCTTCACACTGACGTTGGCTTTGTATGCATACTGTTGCGAAATGTAGCAATGTAGTTTACTGTTGTTATATTAAACCTGTTACCCATGCTACAAGACAATATTTCATTTATTTGTAATTAGAAATAAATAATTCAGAGTATATAACTACATTTTGTCTTTGTGATTAATCACTATGCTTTAATTATGTTCAATTTGTAGCAATAAAAATACATCCGTATATCAGACATTGCTATTACAATTCATTACAGTAGCAAAGTTACAGTTATCACACAGCAACGAAAATAATTTAATGGTTGGGGGTCACTACAACATGAGGAACTGTATTAGGGGGGTCGCGGCATTAGAAAGGTTGAGAACCACTGCTTTATATGAATATTAAAGGGGGGGGTATTTAATTATCATAGAAAGCGCTTCATTATCCTCGAATTTTGTGATTGGCTGAGATTAGTCATGTGTAAAGGTTGTGTTGATTGGTTGGTTGCGTTGGAGCATAAACCATTGGCTTCTTATTTTATTTTTAAAGTAGAAATTGAAGAAATATTCCGAAAGGCTAAGAAAAACATTAGTAATGTAAAACCTGAAACGAGCAGGAAAGCGATGCTGAAGTGTTGCATATAAGTTTAGAAAGCGTTTTTTACTTCTTCATTTACTCAATTAGCTGTTTGCATTGTTACTTCTAAGTTCTATAGACATCATCTCTCTACTACACAATTAGCTGTGTGAATTGTTACATTTATAGACATCCTCTCTCTACTACACAATTAGCTGTGTGAATTGTTACATTTATAGACATCCTCTCTCTACTACACAATTAGCTGTGTGCATTGTTACATTTATAGACATCCTCTCTCTACTACACAATTAGATGTGTGCATTGTTACATTTATAGACATCCTCTCTCTACTACACAATTAGCTGTGTGCATTGTTACTTCTATACTACTCACCATACGCACGCCCTAATTATAGTAATTTGTTACTCAATTCATCCATGTGTATTATTATTATTATTATTAGATTATAATTATGAAATACTTTTTTCACATTGTTACAAAATGTACTTGATAAAAAAAAATTTTTTTTTGAATATTTGAGCTGATGTTTAAATGTATAGACATTTTTAGCGCATTTTCGAGATGTCGAAATCGCTATTGCCCCCGTTTTGTCCGTCTGTCTGTCATCACCATGATCACAGGATCCATAAGTCCTAGACCCATGATGTATATATGTTTTTTGTATGTCCTGACCTGCCATTGGTGCATCAACACTCAGTTACTCGATCCGTTAAAAAACCCCGTTAAAACTACCAAAAAACTTTGCGAATCGAGAGTTAACACTGGCACAAGGAACGGGCGCCATTGCCGGAAGTCGAATACATAGTTTTTCAAGCATTCAAGAGTGGTGTGAAATCCTGCAAAAGAATTAATTAGTGTTTTTTTTAGTTGACGTCATTAAAATATGTGTAAAAGTTTAGAGAGTTTTACTTCATCATGTGTGGTGACTTGTAGTTAGATTAAAGAGAAAATAAAAAATTTTAAAATGTAAAGAAATGACTTTTAAATTTAAAAATGTCAGGTATATTCATTACACAAGAAAATTCATAAAAATATGTCTAAAATCTAAACACAATTACTGATAACTACATAATGCTGATATCTAACATAAGTACTGATACATAATACGAAAATGCGCTAACACGTCCTGAGTTCCAAAAGGGACCAGGCTTAACATGATTTTTTGTATTGTATTGTGTTTTTTTTTTTTGCTTGTTTAATAAGCAGTTTTAAAATACGATACCTATGATCATAGTTATCATTTACTTCAATATTTTATGTTTAAAAATAGATAATATGTTGATAACTTTTTTTTTTTTTTTTTTTTGTGAATTTTATGAAAGTCACTTCCCCATCCAGCACTTCCATCCATGATTTTTTCTTATAATCCATTGATTGAATGTGACACAATTAAAATAATGCATCACGAAAATAAAGTGTAGAATCTGGCAAGTGAACACAAACAAGACAACTTCAACCATCTTCTGAAATATTTTATGACGCTAAACGGATTATTTTTTACGCATAATTGGGTTAGGGAAGATTTATTTGACGTAATTTATAGACTGCCATTCTTTTTTTTTTTTTAAATAGGCAGAAAATCCAAATAGTCTGTGTGGCATAAAAAATATGGTCAAAATACAGTAGTTTAATTTGACGAGATCTGGTAACTTACGTGACACTTTATTATGAAGTCGTAGTACTGGAGGGGCATGAAAGAGGACGATTTTCAGCGGACTTCTTCACTTCAAAAAATACTCTTCCAGTTAAAACAGTTCAGGTGGTGCTTCCTGTCTTTCTCAGATCTGTGTCCTTTTTTTGTTGAGAAATTAAACAAATAATTACTTTTTAAATGTCATGTCAGATACGCATTTATTCTCAAACTGATTGTTAAGTCGTTGTCTGTGTAATTGCAATGACCACATGGACAGGCAAACTCAAAATAAATCCAAAACCGTCACAACGTTCATACATTTAATAACATCAAAATCCAAAGTCCTCCTACACACAATAGAAAATCTCTAACTCTTATCTACTTCCCTCGACGCTACGTCACGTTCACTATATTGCGTCATCATGTTCAATACGGTGCGCGATAGATATAAATATTTAAATATCGGGAAAACCCCTTTACTCTAAAATGTTTCCCTGGCACTGATTCTAGGGGCCGTCCATAAAGTACGTCACGCTCCAGGGCAGTGGCGTAGTTAGGGCTTTTGCCGCCCGCGGCGGTCTCCAATAGGCCGCCCTTTTAATGACGTAACGGACTTGGGGGGTCACAAATTTGATGTCATTCAAAACGCGCAACTTTAAATAAAAACTACAGGAAATATATGATTACCCAAACTTTATTCAATGACGATTTACGTGGTTTCACACTTGTTACGGTGTTAGAGTGCAACCTTAAACTACAAACATATTGAAATGACCTTACAAACAAACAAAATAATTATAAACATGCTCATTTTCAAATACAAAATACCACTTGTATGGGGGGGGGGACTTTGTCACGTTACATTGATGAATGGATCTAAGTTTTCGTTTCGTTACGCCGTATGAC
>MUZC01001235.1:405494-415962 GCA_002072015.1 Radix auricularia | reverse complement strand
TTTTTTTGTCAAACTGAACGTCCAAATTCAAATAGTTCAGATTTAATTTATTTTTAAAAAATCATTTGTCTAGTGTCAAATCTAAATTCTGATTAATCAATAGGGTTCTTCATTTTTTCGGTGATTTTTATTTGTCAAACTGAACGTCCAAATTCAAATAGTTCAGATTTAATTTATTTTTTTTAAAATCATTTGTCTAATGTCAAATCTAAATTCTGTTTCATCAATAGGGTTCTTCATTTCTAAAGCTGAAAACGTCATAGCTCATTTCGTAATATTCTTTTTTTTTAGATTACACTTCAGCGGAACTAAGTTTTGAGGCATAAATACAGTCAAATCACTATGTTCTCAAAATTTTTAGCTTAGTAAAATTATGAAATTGTTTTTTTTATTTTGCAAGTCCAATAAGCTGTCTTGAATTAACGAAGAATACAAAAAATAGCTGATAAGATCAATCGTTCTTCAGGTACCAATTTTCACGTATTGACTACTATCTTTTATTAATTTTTTTTTATGAATTTGTCCTTACAAAAGATAAATTGAGTTATAATACTTCTTTTAATAGACTTTCGTCATATTATGAACATCCCTATAGTAATACTGCGGAGCGCGTTCGCTGGCTAACCAAGAGTCAAAGGTTCGAATCGCTGTTAAGGCATGATTCTGTTGTACCAAGCTTCGAATGAGAATCTATGCGTTTTTTACTACCACTTAGGACTCAATAATCTGCTGCAAAGAAGGAGCATCTGTGATAATTTTTTTTTTAATGTTTCCTTTTTTTAATTTACATAACCCGAAAGAACCGCGGATTTACCCAAACATTATTTTAATGTCTCCAGTGAGTATGTCATACTAGATTTAAAAAGTAATTCTGTTTGATTAAAATTATATTTGAATACGAATTTAGTTTTAACTGCCACGGCGACATTAGAAACCTAATATTAACTAATATGTTGGCATCAGATTTCATTAACCACAAGGTGACCGCTTGCCTACAGCTGGCAAACACCAGTACCTCGGGAATCGCCAGTCCCACCAACACATTACCAAGTGTCATGAACGGAACCAGTAGTTTCTCGCCACCAGATGGCCTGGGTCAAGGTCAAGCTGCTGACCTCCGTCACGTGATAGAGACAGCCTGCTTAGTCCTGCTGTACGGTGGTTTTAGCCTTGTGGGCATCGTCACCAACGTTTTGAACATTATGGTCTTCAGGCGACAAGGTGAGACTCGGTCAATACGGTAGCTTTGAATTATCTTTGATCTGACAATATTTAATCTGAAAATATTTGAATTGAATAGTCTTGATAATAATATCTTTATTTTTTAATATCGATGATCTACATACCAATATACCATTGATATAAATACTATTTATAAAAAATAAATACCATTAATATAAATACTATTGATAAAAAATAAATACCATTGATATAAATACTATTTATAAAAAATAAATACCATTAATATAAATACCATTGTTAAAAAATAAATACCATTGATATAAATACCACATATATAAATACCTTTGATATAAATACCACAGATATAAATACCTTTGATATAAATACCATTGATAAAGATGCCATTGATCTAAATACCATTGATATAAATACCATTGATCTAATTACCATTGATCTGAATATCTTCGATCTAAATATCCTTCAACTGAATATCCTTGATCTAAAACTATTTCAACTGAATGAGACGCGTCACTAGGGTTGGTGTCACCCGGGGTGGTAGCTCATGGTGTCACCCGGGGTGGTAGCTCATGGTGTCACCCGGAGTGGTAGCTCATGGTGTCATCCCCTCACCACCTAACCCACAGAACTCCTCCAAGTTTTCCAATGCCAAATAACGGGAATATACATAATTTTACATTTTGGTGTCCCCACCTGACACTGTCATCCGGGGTGGTCCCCACTTCCAAACCCACCTAGTGACGATATTCTTGATTTGAATATCATTAATCAGAGTATCATTTATCAGAATATCATTTATCTTTTTTAGCGCATTTTCGAGATGTCGAAATCGCTATTGCACCCGTTTTGTCCGTCCGTCCGTCTGTCATCACCCTGATCACAGGATCCATAAGTCCTAGACCCATGATGTATATATGTTTTTTGTATGTCCTGACCTGCCATTGGTGCATCAACACTCAGTTACTCGATCCGTTAAAAAACCCCGTTAAAACTACCAAAAAACTTTGCGAATCGAGAGTTAACACTGGCACAGTGAACGGCCGCCATTGCCGGAAGTCGAATAGAGCATTTTTCAAGCATTCAAGAGTGGTGCGAAGGCGTGCAAAAGAATTAGTTGTTTTTTTTAGTTGACGTCATTAGAATATGTGTAAAGGTTTAGAGACTTTTACGTCATCATTTGTGGTGACTTGTAGTTAGATTAAAGAGAAAATTTAAAAAATTAAAATGTAAAGAAATGACTTTTAAATTTAAAAATGTCAGGTATATTCATTACACAAGAAAATTCATAAAAATATGTCTAAAATCTAAACACAATTACTGATAACTACATAATGCTGATATCTAACATAAGTACTGATACATAATACGAAAATGCGCTAACACGTCCTGAGTTCCAAAAGGGACCAGGCTTAACATGATTTTTTTTAAATCATCAAATTGAAACATGGCTAATTTATGGTTCATTTTTAAAAAAACTCTGTCAGGCCTTAACGACAGTGTCAACATCCCCCTGTTGGGCCTGGCCGTCAGCGATCTGTGCAGTGACGTCACGATACTCTGGACGTCCGTCTGCAGCATCCTGGCGTCGGCCAACGTCCAGCCACTCCTTTTCGACCCACTCGCCCTGTACGTCCTGACGGGGGTCGTGCCCCGGATCGTCTTCAACCGCATCAGCTGCTGGCTGACCGCGCTCGTCTCGCTCCAGCGCTGCCTTTGTGTGACCCTTCCCTTCAGGGTCAAGGACGTGTTTAGGCCGAGGCGGGTGCTGTCGTTCACCCTGGGAACAGTGGCCGTCGTGCTTCCGCTCCACATGACCGTCTACATCAGTCGACATTTCTCGCTCTCTTTCGACCCGGCCCACAATGCCTCACGTTACGTCATGGCTGTGGCAGAGGAGGGCACCGAACTGTCGGCGTTCAGGCTGATTTTCCTCTTCCTGTTTCTCCCGCTGGTTAACTTTTTCACAATAATCGTCTGCTGTGCACTTCTAGTCTACAGTTTGACCATTTCGACTGATTGGAGAAAGTTCAACGCGGATTTGCTGAATAGTCCAAAGCTCACCAGCAAGGCGGGAAGTGAAGCAGCGACCGGAAACGACGCACTGACGGCGGAAACCAGACCCCGAAACCGAAATAAGAGCGCCACCGTCAAGGAGACGCGGGTGACGCGAATGGTAACGGCGATGACGCTAATGGCCGTCGTCTGCAACACGCCAAGCAACGTCATGCTTGTCGCCTCCAGTCTGGCACCAGGATTCACTGAGGTCGGCGAGTACAGCGCCCTGTTCCGACCAATGTACATTTGCGCAGTGCTGCTGGAGACGATCAACGCTAGTGCCACTTTCTGGGTGTACTTTTCAATGAGCTCCAGATTCAAGGTGGTGTTTTGGGGATTGATATCTAGAGCGTCTTAGAAGCTTATCTTTAAAATCTCAGAGGTAAAAAAAAAAAAAAGAAGAAGAATAGTCCTCCAGCCTAGATATAAATGAAAACAGCCATCATCAACTATCCCCTGGCTATCACGTCTTTAAAAAGACTTAAGCTATTGTTCATTCCTTCGTCCGTCGATTCGAAGAGAGTTAGAAGTAATCCGAGTGTAAGTGAAGGCCATGTGTGATCTAAACATAACAACATATTTTACTGTCACTTTAGTGACAAAGTCTGTTATTTATTTAGCAGTTTTAGATCAATGTGGCCCAATGAAGAAGGGGCGGATTGACACATAATCTATTCAAGCTATAGCTTACCCCCCCCCCCACACACGCACCAACGTACAAAATAATTGTCAGAGAAAGCAGTTGTCATTTTGGGCACTGACAAACTATATCTGGACTTACAAAAGGCCCATGTCTCAAATAGCTTAGAGCCTCATCAAGTCTGGTTCTAACACTGCAAAGGAGTATGGGTCAATTTAGGGCAGTGATGGCGAAACTAGGGCACGCGTGCCACAGTAGTCAAGCAGAGTCTCATTAGCCGGCACGCGTGCCACAGTAGTCACGCAGAGTCTCATTAGCCGGCACGCGACTCAAGTATTACCGTCTAAATAAATAATCACAATAAAATAATACTACGTGATTTAAATACGTGTTCTAGTCTGTTTATGAACGTCTCACTTACCGTATCATTCCACTGGAATAGGATCTAATCCTAGATATACGATATTCATGTATCGCTAGATATATAATAGATATAAATGTTGAACAAATTTATGAAGGTTCTATTGTTTATACCTATCATATTACATGTAAAGAAATGTGTAAAATTTGAAGCAGTTCATGTTTGTTGAACAAATTTATGAGGTTCTATTGTTTGTACCAATCATATTATATGTAAAGAAATGCGTCAAATTTGAAGCAGTTGATGTTTGTTGAACAAATGTATGAAGGTTCTATTGTTTGTACCAATCATATTATATGTTAAGAAATGCGTCAAATTTGAAGCAGTTGATGTTTGTATAACAAATTTATGAAGGTTCTATTGTTTGTACCAATCATATTATATGTAAAGAAATGCGTCAAATTTGAAGCAGTTCATGTTTTTTGAATAAATTCGATGTTCTTGCAGACTGCGGTGAGTTCCAATACTCTTTATCTGTTAAATACATTCCTGTTGTCTGATCTAATCATTTTGTTGCAACCTTAGAATAACTCTGACTGAATATCTTAAACGTAATGTACAGATATAATTTAAAAACAAACCTACAATTTGATAATTTAGCAAAACACAAAAGGTTTGTAGGAAAACCACGCTTAATGACATGCTTTCAGCCAAAATAAGCCCAAATAAAGCTCAATCGGAAGCTTGTGAAATCTCTAAAGATAAATCTAAGTTTGAAAAACTTTATCTTTTTTGCTTACAAATGGTTAAAAATTGGAAATCTGAAAATGGAGCTATAAAAACTTCAAGAAAGATCTACGTGGAAAATAACATTCCTTGATCTGCGTGCAACACCTGAGAAGTGAAGTGTACAGAGATCACACTGGACAGTACAAGTGATATATTCATAGTTATTAAAATGAAACACAAAAAACGTGAAATTATCAGCCGCATTAGTTTAAATAAATGAAAATACTTGGAGGTGCTATTATATCACTTTGTTTTGACCATCATATGTGTGTGTGCAAGTGTGTGTGATCAGCTGTTTTCAGATTTGAATTCTATCAAATCAGACACTAAAAATAGACTGACAATCTTAGGGGTGCATGCGTTGCGCTCAAATTAAAGAAGAATGAGCCAAGGTTTGATGAATTATCATTATAAATATATATACAAAAAATCTCATAAATTACGCTAAAACATTTCTATTTATTGTAATAAAAAGTTGTTGTTTTTTATCTTTGAAAATTGTCTTCTTGTTTTTCCCCCGTAAGTCTTAAGATAAGTGTGAGTTGTTTTGCTCAGCAACATCCATATTTTCAGGTTTAATTTCATTGGGTGTTGGCGCTTTCTTAAATAATTTTGATTTAGTTGAATATTTGTGCACGCGGTCCCAATTTTTTTCCACCACTGATTACGAGGATACGTGCAGATTATTTATTGAATGGGTTCTTACTTATTTTGTCTTTCTTGTAAGCATATATCTAATGAGCCATCAAAGGACACACTTTTCTGTCTAAGCACATGACTTTTGTGCTAGAACAATTGCTGTATCTGTTAAATTCAAATAAAAACTAATGCAATTTCAAAAAATACACTTGGATATAATAGATAAGATATAAATAAATTGCGGTAAAAACAGAATTGCGAGAGAGTCTATTAACATGTTAACATTATCTTGTCCAAAATTAGACACGGGCCTCACACCAAAGTAACGATGAGACAGGTACCAAGCGAATGACTCATTCTCAAGTGTTTAAGCTAATGTGAAAAAATGTTATGTATTTAAATTGATTATTCTCCAAAAATCATTTAAATAAAATAATAAAAGAAATTACTTACCTAATGGAATTACCAACCGACATAAAATAAATGTACGTATTGACAACATTTTAAACTTGTTTTTTTATTATTATTATTTTTTTTAAATTTTTTTAAATTTTTGCAAGTAGGGAGGCGTCCATAAATTACGTCACGCTATTTTTGACCATTTTAAAATCCCCACCAGGAGCGTAACGTACTTTATGGATGGACCCTAGAAGAATTGAAGGAATGAGAAATCGGATAAAAAGGAGTAAACTATTTTAAAAGAAAAATAAAACGTTGTTTAAAAAAAATAAATAAGAAAGTAGCAAAATGAAATATTTTTTTTTTAATTAAAATTTATTTTTTTAAAACATTTACTGTCTATAAACATGTTTTTATATTTAAAAAAAAGTTTAATTACTCTCGAAATTATTTACAGATTATGATGCTAAAAATGCTTTGCAGAGGCTACTGACAGAGAATCCCACGGAATATTTATAGGATGCTTTAGCGTTTGATAAAATTTAATGTGGAGAACTTTTTAATGAAATCATCCGGTCAAAAAACAAGAGATCAAAGTTTTTGGCGATCAAAGCGAATGTTCAGCCATGTTTTGTAGGGAAAAAAGTTGAGTAGAGAGTTGAAGATTAAGTTACAATAGAAATTCATGTTAGGCTTTGGCAAATACAGAATTTGGAAAAATAGACAAAATTGATAAAATAAAGTTTGTGCCGTGAGAAAAAGCAGAAAACTTAAATTATTTTTCAAATAATGGAAGCTTTTGCACATGTATTTATTTCTACTATTTCTACTATAGTGCCTTCATTATTTCTTTCTAATAAAAATGATCTTTTAAGCATCACATTTTTTCCTGGGGCGGAGGGGGGGGGGAAACATGTGTTCTGTTTCCTGCGGCACTTACCCGCGTTACGCCACTGGATAAAGTGAACATGGCTGCTGTACTGTCATTGATGGCTGGTGAATGTCAACTCGAAACGACGTTGGGAAGTTGATACTAAATTATGTGGAATGTACATGTCACTCAAAGTAAACTCAGGGCCACTAAATGGTGTCATTCTGGACAAAAAGAATTGTATCATCACTGGGTGTGGCAGCCCCACAAATAAAAGAGAGTGGGGGGGTGGGACTCTGGTCTGGGAGCTGGTCTGGGGACATAACGCTTGATTGTTTTTATCCTGCTGTGGTCACGTAGCAGAATGGGGTTCGCACTTAACCATTTGACTGCGGCCGAAATATGAATGGCAAGATATCCTTGAATCTCAAACAGTTGAGAACCACTCCTCTACAAAGCGTACACGCAAACACGCTATCAAATGATCGCTCACGTAAACATACTCAACATACACACAATTTTTATTAGTTAGCCATTATTAGCAAATAATAAGATGTATTGTTAATAGTAAATTTTATTTGAATTAAATTTAAATAGGGATTAGAAAGTCGTTCGTCCTGATTTCTCCATAACAAGTCAAAACTGTGGAAACAATAAACCTTATTATAATAAAGCCAATCAGATTTTAAAAAATAATACTGAGAAGTGCGTACTAGTTTGTTTATTTTGTCTATCTAAAAACCTGGATTAAAGCGTGGTGATTCTATGTCGTTTGTATGAAATGTTCTTGGAGAACGTTGTATACGTATATAATGCCATTGTCACGCTCATTTCGTCACATCATCTGCCTTGAAAACGTGTATAAATACATGTATTTTTTTCCTTTCGAAATCTTAATTTCAATACAGTCATCCACTGATATTTAATTTTAAGCTTATCGATCGATAAGACATTTTAAATTTAGTTATCATCGGGCTCTAGATACAACAGCTGAGTGTTGGATGAGGCGTTTACTTTGTTAATTTGGTTTGAAAAATTTAAAGAATGCGCAATAAACATCTCCTTTTTTTCAACGTCCGTCGAACGTCGGCAGTGCAGCAGCAGTTAACTTAAATCTTAGTCACTAGAAGTATCGTTAAGGCTTAAAAAAAAATTATTTAAAAAAATTACTCACCCACTTCAAACACCTCATTGCCTAACTATACATGCCCGAATTAACTGCAAACTAGCCGTTCTATGTTATTTCTTCTCTCACTCATGCCCTTCCTACCTAACTGAACTTCTGTCTACTTACCTACTCGTCAGCTACGCTATTCTGCAGACACACGTATTTTCTCTGTTCCTAACACACGCACTAAAATATTTGGCGGAAGGTCTTTCTCTTTTTGTGCAGCCAAGCAATGAAATACTCTACCATAACCAACCGTAGTATTCCAACTACCAAGTCATTCAAGACTGCGATTAAGACACTTCTTCTTTAAATTAATGAAACAACATTTTTTCTAATGATTAATGTAGCCTAAGTGTTTCGTAATGTCATTTATGTGGTTGCTATGTTACGAATGTTTATAAAATACTATTTAAATGTGTTATTGACTTTACGTAAAGCACCGCGAGTCTGTGAGCCCAGTTCCTTACTGGGGCACAGGGCTATATCAATTATCAATTTATTATTAGGGGCCGTCCATAAATGACGTCACGCACCTAGGGGGGAGACAATGCGTGACGTGGGGGAGGGAGGGGGTTGAAGAAATGGGACGTCACATCTAAAGGATAACTTTAAATGAAACTTCCACTGAAATATTTGGTCACTTAAAATTGTATTTAATGATTTTTTTTAATAAAATTCAGTGCTTCTCAAAGTGCCGGTCGATAGGCCGGTTGGAGTCAGTTACCCAGACACGAAAATTAAATATAATTATAATTCTAAAGTTTGAGAACCCACAAGAGAACATACGAAATTGTTACCCTGTGTCGTTTGATGTTGACATCAAAGCGTTTGTGATGTAACCGCAGCTTCGTTTGTTTCACTCATGGCAGGAGTCTGCGAACTTTTGTTTTTGGTCGGTTAACCCCCTCCCTTTTTTACAATCAGGACAAGTGTCAAAAAAGATCTGAATAGTTTTATATGTATATATTTTAAGTCAAAACGACACGGAATATCCATTTGGGTGTGAATGGGGGGAGGGGAATCTATTTGATAGGCTACAATTATAAACGTTTTAAGTTTGATATAATTTTTCGATTGGTTTTTGGTCAAACGCTTCTGACTATTCTAAATATAATGATAAATGTGTCCATTTAAAATTAGTCAAAAGTATTCATTAACTTTATTGAATGCATCGAATTCTCGACATCGCAATTCGAGAGGAGCACAAACAAACTTTCTTCTGAATTCAGTTTTTAAGGCATTAATTTTAAATATGACAGAAAGGATACTTGAAACAATCAAGTCATGTTGATTAAGATTATTGTCACTTGTGTCAATATAAATTAAAGTAGGTTGGATTTAGGTGTCTTCGTATAGTACGTAAATAAGAAATCTACATAGATGACAAATTTAACAAATGCATTTTCTGGAAGGAACCGGTTCAATAGTGGGCACATGCTCCAAGTGTACACGTACGTGAAATCCTGAAGAAAAAAGAATTTAAAAAAAAAACAACAAGCAAACAAACTTGTGAGCTTTATTAATGTCATAGTATTTTTTCAGTCCTCAACTTGCAAGAATTACTGTATTTTGCGACGCACAAGATGACACCCTACTTTCCTGCACAAATGTGGGGTTCTTACAGTATTGGCCATTTTGCTCTTCCAGCGCATACCTTTTAATTTGTAGAAAACATGAGAGGAAGTAACAAAATAAGGATAAATTTAGATCAAATGCCTTTGATATACATATACTTAGCAGGAAAACTGTCATTAGAAGATCGAAATCAATTTTAAGAATTGTCCTTTATCTATATATTCTAGTCTATCTAGGTCTATCAACTATGCAATGATCCTTGTAATATCTATCTATAGTCACATTCGCGAGCTTAATCGCAAAGGTTAATCACAACAAATTGTTTTTGACATTACCGCTGCATTGTTAGTTAGTTGTCTTGCTATGACGTGGCAACTAAACATTTTTTTTAAAATTTAATTTATAAAACATGCCGAATTGATACTTATTCTTATAGGGCTTTAAGCTGTGTAAGGGCTCATTTTGCTATCAAATCAGTACAAAGAAAATCATGTCAAAACGGGAAAAGAAAGCAATGGTACCTGGTGAAATGGAACAATTCTTGCCGGTGGTCTGATACGAAATAGTTTGAGAATCATTGGCTTACAATTTATTTAATGTCTTTCACATAGCTTCACACGTGTTACAATATTACAATGTAGAACTACACAAAATAAATACTTAAAAGACAAAAAAAAAAAGTGATTTGAAAAAAAACTTATTTTCAAATAGAAAATAAAGTGTGTTTTTTGTGTATTTTTTTTTAATTTAGGGGGGGGTGGTGGTGGT
>MUZC01001235.1:381184-405101 GCA_002072015.1 Radix auricularia | reverse complement strand
CAATATTATTGAATCCAAAAATTCGAATTAATCAGGGGCCTTACATCACTAATTGAAATATCTTTAAAATAAATAAATTATAAATACTTTAAAATTTAATACATTGTGTTAAAAAATATATTTGTTGTTATAAATTGATAATCATCAATTTTGAATAAATTGAATGATATTGTGAAAGCTATGTAATGATAATATTTAGCTTCAATAGCATTTAGCTTATACTATTGTAACATTTTAAAGTACTGAAGTATATATTCATTAAGTTTATATTTATTTCCTGTTTTTAAAATAGAAAATTCAACTAAAGATGAAAAAAAAAAACTTCATTTATTTTAGTCCACCAGACCTTCTATTTAGTACGCCTGGATTCAAGTTCTGTGTGAAAATGTATATATTTTTCTCACTTTAGAACATTGCTGCAATTAAATATATTTAACAGCATGCTAAATACTAAATTTCTATTTTATTTATTAATTATATGCAGGCATGAAGTAAAAAGCGTAAAAGATCTACTTTTAAAAAGGATAGCTTTGGTTAATTTTTAAATATATCCCAAAATGTAAAATACGAATGTAAAAGCTTCCCCCATGTCTTACATTTCTCTTTAAAAAATAGATAAAAAGGGTTTTTAAAAAAGCTGTAAAAAAATTATTTATTTTTGAAATGTTAAAATCAGAGGTGCTATATCGCGGGTCTTAGGTTTACAGCTGCGTAAACGCAGTACTTGCCAAACGATGTTATTCCCCAAAAAATCTGGCTTTTCCGTTACTCATCGCTTCCAGCTCTAAAAATAAATAATGTTTTTTTTTTCTTCAGGTGAACCTCTGCTAACTTGGATAACTTTTTATATTTAATACAATACCAATAAACCGTGCAATGTTGACAAATGCGAATGGGAATTCGCATTCACAATGAAAAAGTTTCAAAATATTTAGTCAATGATATATCATGGCTACTAATGGCCCTGAAAGCTCTCAGTGGCTTTCAGTTACCGAGGAAACGTTATTTCTTCATGATGGACTTCTCAGGGTTACTGATCTAGTGGAGCTACCTAAAAATGTAGAGAGTTGTGGTTCCAGGGAAAATGAAGTTGTCGCTTTCGATTCTAAAGATCCCGAAGAGCTTAGTGCCAAGCTCTTGGAAATATGTGGAACAAGAAATAATGCATTTAACACTCTATTAGAATACAGACTGAATGCCTTGAAAGGCCTTTGGAAAGCACAGAAATTATTCTGCCAGGATGATCAAGGTGACAGAGATGGTTCAGCCCAAGATGAAGCCATTGCACTATTAAAAAAACAAGGATTGCTTAAAGACTCAGAACAAGCGTCATTTTCTACACGCATTAGTCTTTTGCTAATTTTACCTTTGTTGCAGTCTCAAAGCAAAACAGACCCTGAATTGTGTGGTGTCACATCTGGGGTTATCCTTAGTTGTTTGCATGACTGTCCTCCCTTGAGTTTGGCTAAAGAACCAAGTGACTGTTTAAATGGATTAGAATCTCTTTTGTGTGGATGGCTTGGGGAGCCACCGCCACCTAATTCTCAAATTGTACCAGTTGTGAAAGAGAAAAAACATCAAGAAAATGCAGCTGCTGCATTGGTTGCACTTGCATGTGCTAGGTAAGAATTGAAATTCTTTTTATATATATCAGGGCATTCAGGATATATATTCATTTCTATTTTAATATACTCTCTTTTTTAAAAATTTCCTCACACTGAAAAAAAATTGTAAAAATATTTTGAATATAGTTTAAAAAAAAAAAAAGAATGGACTGAAACTTTACTAAAACTAAAAGGCTGAAAGTAATGTTTTGACTTTGACTACCATTTGGAGGGCTTTTTAATTGCCAAGGATGCAGGGTTGTCTATAACTTCAAGACCTAATCATTCATAAACTCTCATACTGGTAACTGAGACATTATTTTCTGTCTAAAAAAACAACTTTTTCATATTGTCCTTCATTGTCTTGTGTGTGTTATTTTTTGTTATGCTATAAAATATTAACCTTAGCCATCATAACTATCTGCTAAAATCAATAACTTAAATTTATTGACAAGATAAATAACATAAAGGTATGTATAAAATAACTTGCTACAATGCCAGTCCTTATCAGCCTCATCAGTTACCAAAAGGTATACACACAGTTAGTTGAAAAATAACACCCAATACTAAAAGTCTAAAATGAAGAATAGGTTATTCACTTTGACCCATTCTTGATTGTGAATTAAAAAAGGAAGTATTCGAACCTAATTAAAGTCAGCTTGTAAAAAAAAAAAAAAAGCAAATATTTTCTTTTATGTGTTGTCACAATAGATTTGTGAGTGAATACTTTCAATAAAATTGAACAAAGGGAACATGTGTGAAACTTCAAATCCAAGATTTTAACTGCGCAGTGAAGAAAGAAAGAAAATTTATAAAAATGTGGTGTTCAAATATTATGAATTAGTTAGAGGTTAATATAAAACTAGGCTTAACATTATTTTTATTTTGTTTCTATTTGCAGAGGCCATGTTAAAACTTTTATCCATGCAGTTCACTTACTTCAGCAACTTCAAGATATTCCTCCTTTGCCAGTTGCTGACATTCTTTCATCGTTACTTGAGTGTGAAGGAGGTCAGGGACAAATTTCTTCTTTCCTAGGCTCAAAATATATTCTAAGTTGGGGAGTGGATGACCTCCTTGGGCCTACAAACACAGATACAGCTGTGACTGAATCAAAAGAGAGCAATGAAAAGGACAAGGAGAAAGGTACATATGTAATAGTTTTAACCAAAGTCACATGTAGAAGATATTTTAATAGTAATAAACACAAGAGAGTAATTTGTTAACTTGTGAAAGTTTTGATTATCTATATTTGAGTAAATGAATGCTTTTTTATTTCAATGAAATGGTAACAAAAATACTTACACTATATATAGCCCATTGTATAGATTAGGTTTAACATATTAAACAGAAACAATAATATCTCCTTAACAAATTTTTAGTTTAACAAAAATTATATTGAACTAAATTAATTTTTATATATTCTTTTTAAAGATCAAGACCTTGGAAGGAGTATTACAACTGATGGTTTGTACATATACACAACAAACAGTTTTGGCAAAGGCATTGCTAAAGTAGGAACTGGTTTGCAGGGAACTCTCAGGTAATTTCTGAATATATCATGTCGAACGGTATTAACAGTATTTTAATTATATTTTAAGAAATAAGCTATATTAATGATTGCTCAATTATGTTTTAGAACTCATCCCATGAAAATTATTATGCATGATGAATATAAAGATACAAAGAGAAGAGGAAAACATTAAGGACGAAAGCAAAATATTTATCCTTTTACATTGAGGTTTTGAAAACAAAAATAGTAAAGACTAGAAGAAACACTCCTGGATTGTAATATATTTATAAATAGTTAGACTTGGCTAACTTTATCAAATCATATAACTAAAAAAATAAGCAACAAAAATTAGTATATTAATTATATAAGCACAAATTAATTTTTTTAAATGGTTCATTTTGTTACAGGGGTTATGTTTATAACAAAAACACAGAGCCTGGCCCTGGAAGATTAGCTTATGGTTCTGGACTTCTCTTGTTTCGACCACAGAAATATGATGTTGAAACGGACACTGAAAATTTCATTCAACTGATTGACAAAGACACTCTAGAGGTTAATATTTATTGATGTGTTTTGATTATTAGAGATTTGTTTTATTTACTTCACATGGCCAAAACACAGTCATACAGCATCTTAGATCTTATAGCTCAGGAGTTGGGAAACTTTTTGACTCTAGAGAGCCATAAACACATAATATTTGGAAAAGTAATTTTGTGAGAGCAGTATATTGTGTTTAAAACTAAAATTCAAGTCAATTTCAACACTGAGAGGACAAAAATTATGTCTCTGAATTCTTTTCAATACCATTGTCATCATGCAGTTTTTATATGCAAATAATATGCAGATCAATAGTAGTCTGAATAAACTTTTTTAAAATAATAATCAAACATTTGTCTGAGAGCCAGATGCAGCCATCAATAGATCTACACCTTGCTCGTGAGCAATTTATTCACCCCCCCCACCCCTGTTATAGCTCATGGATTAAATAATACTTCCTATCCACATGTCAATTTAGCCTGGTTCAGTTAAAAAAATAAGTTTTTTGAAAATAACTTATTCAAGTTTGACTGTATTTTTGTTCTTTGACAACTTAATTGAAATCTTGTTTAATACAGCTATCATCATTAACAAATGAATAGTGTCTAAAAATATAAATTTCTTTTAAGGGCAGTTGCGCCCCACTTAAAATTTTATCAATTTATTACCACTTTAAGGGACAAAACTGTCATTGATCAATGTACAAAAACTTTAAATTTGATTTAAAACTGACTTGAAAAAAAATTCTTTTACTATTTTAAAATTGTAGTTTATCCATTTGGAAAGGAAGTAAATATGTATGAATACACATACGGGGAGTAGTAAAAAAATATTTGTATGTTATATTTATGCTTTTGGCATCCTTTGGATATGAGTTAAACTCATTTAAAGTGTTGATGTTTGACAATTTTGACATTTTTTAAACTAAATTCTTTGACTGGACAAGTTATTTTGTAAAAAGACTTTCAAAGCTGACTTTGTCATAGTGCAATAAGTAAATTACTTTATCTTGTTACTTGAATCAAATTGATGACTTAGTAGCTCAAAAATATTTGTTTAATAGTACACATGTTGTTTTCACTCTATTTTTGTGTTGACATCCTTTGACAGGTCCTAAAGGTCATTTACAAGCCACCTCTATTTGTCCAGCCGGGCCAGTGCACAACAGTAGGTTTCTGCAGTGATGGTGTCTACTTTTACCTGCTGTGGTGCCCTGCACTTGTTCAGGACAAGAACACCAAAGGGGTCAATGTGAATGTATACGCCTTTGATGTTGAGGTTAGTCGTTTTTCTTTTATAAGTTGCCATAAGCAGTGAGGTTGAGATTTTACTGGGGACTGTTAAGTGTTTGCTGAACTCCTACATTGGTGACAAAATTCATTGAAACTTATGCTCATTTGTGAGTCTGAAAGTCATAGAGAAATTTAAAATTAAAAAAAAATGATCATTTTGCATTTTTAAAAAAAAAGTTTTTGCAATTTTAAAAAATGTAACTTAAGAAAAGGGTAAAAAAAATTAACAAAAGCCCCAAAAATTAATTTGGAAAAAAATCATCTGAAGATTTTTAATTTTAAATTGGAAAGTTAATTTAACTTTGGTTAAAATGTTTTATTTGTTAGGGTAATGGAAACAAAAATTAAGGTTTGATATTGACACTTGTAAAGCAACTTAACCCATTTAAATAGTATTTTTAAAAAAATAATATTGTCACCAAATTTTGGTTTTAAGTAAGAAAATGTGGGCCTTCTTAACTAACAACATAAAATCTCAATGTTCCATTTTTGTTGTGTGCATATTCGATCATTCGAGTACTCACATTTTTCAAGCAGGTTTTTTGAACTTGCATTTTTGATAATTCAAATACTCATAATTTTCAAGCAGGTGCTTTAAACTTGCATATTCGTGATTGATGTATTTGCATTAAACTTTCTCCTGACATTAACATTGTAATGAAATAAACTTAATATCATCACTATATTTTTCCCTGCCTGTAACTCACTGATCCCTGAACCACAGAAAGACTTAGATGTCAGATCACTGAGACCAAGCATAACACTACAGAAGAAAGAGGAGGCGGTGAGCAGAAATGTCAACGAGGCAATACTCAACAGGCTGAGGCCTTTACGGGGCTCAAACAGTGCTGCCACCTTGATGGCACTGACTGGCGGGGAAACACTCATTCCTACCAGAAAAGAAGATGGTTTGTTGTAAAGGCTTAGATTACACTGGTGTTATTGATAAAGTTATCTTAGTTTGTAAAGGCTTACATTAGTCTGGTGTTATTGATAAAGTTATCTTAGTTTGTAAAGGCTTACATTACTCTGGTGTTATTGATAAAGTTATCTTAGCTTAAAACACACAAACATTTTGAAAAAAGTAAATAATTTATCATTTTTCTTTGAGACATTGTCATTTTGGGGTTTAGAAAATTAAAAAAAAACAACATAAGACATTACATTTATTTTTTTCAAATAACATCTTTTGAAAACTATATTTGGATATCCGATGAGTAAGGCACTAGTAAAACTTAAAGTCAATCAAATCTGACTGTGATGTACCAGTAAGTCTTAATGTCAATCAAATCTGACTGTGATGTACCAGTAGGTCTTAAAGTCAATCAAATCTGACTGTGATGTACCAGTAGGTCTTAAAGTCAATCAAATCTGACTGTGATGCCCCTCACTGAATGTCTTGTTATGTCCACAGCCCCCAGTGCCGGCAGCACCAGCTGTGGAGTACAACTCAAGACTCTGGTCAAGACACCAATGTACTGTGATGGGAACCACATCGTTATGCTGACCGTGCCCCCTGGCTCGGCACCAGGAAGTGCCAGCAGACCGCTCTTTGGAGGTGGGGGCCCGATATCAAATCTCAGATGTGAGTTTGGAAATGGGCTGACACTCAGTGAAAACATTGAATAAGCTTTGTGTTGTTGACACTTGTGGCATTCTGTGACAGTAAAGTAGTTATAATAAAATTAGAATCTGTGTGTTTCTTGAGGTTGGTATGAATCTGCCATTTGTTTACATTTGGGGACCAGCATGTATATTCACTGAGAGGAGTAGGAAAGAATGCCATGTGCGGGGATCAACATTTTTTAAAGGGTTCCTTAACTCTAAATATGTTAAAGCGTTGTAATGCGCTGCTGACCACTGTTACCAAAGCTTCATAAAGCGTCTCTAGATAGCACTCTTGTTAGAAATGAGATCACAGGAAGTAAAAAAACTCTTCTTTGCTTGAAAAATGATGTATTCAACTTCCGGCAATGGCTGCCATAGCCCGCGCTAGTGTTATCGCTCGATTCACAAAGTTTTTTGATAGTTTTTACGTTTTGTTTTTAACATGCGATTTTACTATACTTCATTATAAAAATAATTGTACTAAGCCACAGGTAAGTATAGTATTTAACCCAAGACAGTGTTTTGGATGCGTAAGATAACCATTCTTAGCTTAAAAAATGAAGTCAGTATAACAATAATAATAAAAATGGATTTTACGGAATTTTAAAAATTTCATAACCAGTTGATCGCAATTCGGGAAATTCTTACAGGAATGAGGCAGAAGTTTTCGGAAACCTTAAGGCACATTAAGGGTTAATGAAACAAACATGGAAATCGGGAATGCTATAATTAACCCGAAGTTGAAAATAGTTACCTGTTACATTGTACCAAAGTCTTGAGATTAAAACTGTTGTTTGTCCCCAGCCCTGGCCAGCAACATGTGCTTCAATGTCAAGACTGGTTTCTTCAGCTCACGCATGGACCTGATGGAGGCCGTCTCCAGTTCCGTGGGCAGGGGGACACCACTGACAACCCTAGGTTTGTCCTAATTTACAGACATATAAAATAATTTTAAAAATCTATCCAATTACTTCAAAGGTTTTTCTAATTCGTAGAGATGATAAAATTCTTTTCTATTAATAATCTTCTCTTTAAAATTGGAGACATTTTTGATTTTGTAAAAATACCAAGGTAAAACATCAAGCGAAGACTTGTCGTAAATGCCTATTGATACACTTAACTTGCTTGTAATAGGTATCTCAGATGTCTATCAAAACTTTTGACTTTCTCTTTAAGATTGGAGACATTTTTGATTTTGTAAGAATACCAAGGTAAAACATCAAGCAAAGACTAGTCGTAAATGCCTATTGATACACTTAACTTGCTTGTAATAGGTATTGCAGATGTCTATCAAAACTTTTGGCTTTCATATAAAAGCTATTAATTAAACATGCCTATGATACAATTTACTTGTGTAAAATGGCTGTTGTAAATGGAAACAGCTATCTTTTAAAAGGAGGCTTTTTATTTAAAAAATTATTTTAGGAGCCTGCTTTGATATTGTCAACAACATGCTGTGGATATCCAGTGGGGAGTACGTGGATCAGTTTTACAACCCTGGCAACCTGCCGCCCCATCACATCCACTCGAGGCTTGGTGTCACAGAGACGTCCCTTCAGGTCAACCTTGATGGTAATTCTATTGTTAAAATATCAGTGTTCTTGATGGTAATTCTATTGTTAAAATATCATAATGTTCTTGATGGTAATTCTATTGTTAAAATATAGTGTTCTTGATGATAGTTCTATTGTTAAAATATCAGTGTTCTTGATGGTAATTTTATTGTTTAATTACACAGTGTTCTTGATGGTAGTTCTATTGTTACAATATCACATTGTTCTTGATGGTAATTCTATTGTTTAAGTAACGCTGTAACCTTGATGATGCCAAAAATAGAATGGTGTCTTAGAATCATTAAAGTTCTGTAACTCTTGTAAAATGGCATGAAGCTGGTGATGTTAGTATAAAAAATGTTATGCTTTTGGGGTTTGTGTTCTTGAAATGAGTGAAAAATTCAACTATTATAACAGTGTTTATGAACTTGATTGCTATGGAGCTTTATGTAATCCTATAGTTTTACAAGCCTAGAAAAATATAGGCTAACTAGCCATGGGTGTATGTATGTGTATGTAAATAAATATTTAATTTATAATGGATGTTCATCACCTTCTGATCCCACAGTGAGATAGTTCTGCTTCAGTGCCCTTGATTCTCTCATGTGAGATAGTTCTGCTTCAGTGCCCATTGATTCTCTCATGTGAGATAGTTCTGCTTCAGTGCCCTTGATTCTCTCGTGTGCCATCCAAACAGGCAACAACCTGATGTCAGTGAACAGTGCCATCAACGCCCTCCTTCACAATGTGGCCAGCATGTGCCTACATCAGATGACAGGAGACGCCTCCCAGAGACACAGCCAGGGCAACGGCAACAGCTCCTGCCCTGCCGAGGCCCCCATGGACCTCTGCCACCTGACCCGTGTCACTGACATACTGGCCAGAGCTGTCAATGACGCGGATGAGCAAGCTGTCATCTGTTGTTTGGTTGTATTGCAGGTGAGCAGGGTTTTAGATAGGTGGTTATTTGTCATCTGTTGTTTGGTTGTATTGCAGGTGAGCTGGGTTTTAGATAGGTGGTTATTTGTCATCTGTTGTTTGGTTGTATTACAGGTGAGCAGGGTTTTAGATAGGTGGTTATTTGTCATCTGTTGTTTGGTTGTATTACAGTTGAGCAGGGTTTTAGATAGGTGGTTATTTGTCATCTGTTGTTTGGTTGTATTGCAGTTGAGCAGGGTTTTAGATAGGTGGTTATTTGTCATCTGTTGTTTGGTTGTATTGCAGGTGAGCAGGGTTTTAGATAGGTGGTTATTTGTCATCTGTTGTTTGGTTGTATTGCAGGTGAGCAGGGTTTTAGCTAGTTTGTTATTTGTCATCTGTTGTTTGGTTGTATTGCAGGTGAGCAGGGTTTTAGATAGGTGGTTGTCATCTGTTGTTTGGTTGTATTGCAGGTGAGCAGGGTTTTAGCTAGTTTGTTATTTGTCATCTGTTGTTTGGTTGTATTACAGGTGAGCAGGGTTTTAGCTGGGTGGTTATTTGTCATCTGTTGTTTGGTTGTATTGCAGGTGAGCAGGGTTTTAAATAGTTTGTTATTTCCCCAACCAAAATTCACTGGTCTAAACCGTCTTAGAAACTTAGTCAGTATAGTGACCTAGAGATTGCCTTGTCTTGTAAACATTGCTTAGATGAATGACAGATATTATATATGGACCCAGTTTTTCTTTTTGTACTGGCAGCACATCTTTAAAACCAGCCAGAGGACTAGTGATGTCAATCAAGTCAGTGAGCCAATGAAAACCACCAGGTAAAAGAATTTGTTGTTACAAAATATTACTGCCAATAAATACATTGTATCAGAATTGTTTTTATCTTTGTGTCAGTGTCATTAAATTAAAAATTTAATTAAAAAAATAACAATAAAAAAAAAAAACAACAACACAGAAATTTTTCTTACTTCACTTTATCCATTAAAAAGGAAAAAGAAATTCGTTATTTATTACAAGGAGTTATAGGACACCTAAGGCGCCCACTTTTTTCAAAGGCCCAAGTAACTTGTCCTTCTTTGATAAATATGAAATATTAAATTTCCTGAAATGTACACAAAGTATTATAAATAATATAAAAGCCCAGGTCACTCACTCACTGGATGTGGAACGCTGAGGAACGATGTACAACAGTCTACAGCAGTTAGTTGAAAAATCGTTTGGTGATCAGCGCTGTTTGGTGTGCATCGGTGCGCAAAATACAACGTCTATTAGTAAATACTTTGCGTACATTTCAGAAAGTTTAATATTTCGTATTTATCAAAAAAGGACAAGTTAGTTGGGCTTTTGAAAAAGGTTGGCGCCCTAAAAAAAAGTGGGCGCCGCAGGTGCCACGGCGCCCCGGCACAATCTAGTATAATTATATAAGCTCAAATCCTCTTTCTACATTATTCTCTTTTCCAAAAATTTAAATATAACCTCAAACAATATTTTACAACGAGAAACAACACATGCTTTTTTAACTGATATGGACTTTTGTACTATGTCTCTTAGTGTTACAGACACAGAGTAAGTGAATGAATGACTTGGACTTTTATATTGTTTATTATCATGTAATAAATAATGGGTGCAAAATAATGTTTCTATGAAATTTGCATCAAATATTTATTCTATATATGTAATTTCTCAGTGTTGGACATTTGGGGCAGGGGAGAGTACCTCTTGACTAATCTAATTGTGTGAACCTCTCATGCAGGACATTGATATGGAAACTCCTGACCACCACCTGGAAATCAGAAGGTGACCGGTGTCTGTCATCATCTATCAAGACAGAGGCTTGCCATGTTGTCACGGTTGGGCTGAGGGCCTTGTACCCCACTCCCCAGGACCGGCACGTCTTATTGTACCAGCTGCTGACATCAGGTGAGATATCTGTACCCCACTCCCCAGGACCGGCACGTCTTATTGTACCAGCTGCTGACATCAGGTGAGATATCTGTACCCCACTCCCCCAGGACCGGCACGTCTTGTTGTACCAGCTGCTGACATCAGGTGAGATATCTGTACCCCTCCCCAGGACCGGCACGTCTTGTACGAGCTGGTGACATCAGGTGAGATATCTGTACCCCACTCCCCAGGACCGGCACGTCTTGTTGTACCAGCTGGTGAGAGCCCTGTACCCCACTCCCCAGGACCGGCACATCTTGTTGTACCAGCTGGTGAGAGCCCTGTACCCCACTCCCCAGGACCGGCACGTCTTGTTGTACCAGCTGCTGACATTATGGGAGAGGATCCAGGTTATCGGAAGACATGAAAGTCCTGTTGGTATATTGTCCAACACACAGCAGAGCACTGTCATAGGTACTGTTTCCAGGATAGTACCATAGAACTGGCTCAGGTTATCGGAAGACATGAAAGTCCTGTTGTTATATTGTCCAACACACAGCAGAGCACTGTCATAGGTACTGTTTCCAGGATAGTACCATAGAACTGGCTCAGGTTATCGGAAGACATGAAAGTCCTGTTGTTATATTGTCTTAGTTACACACACAAAAGGGAGCTGTCATTGATTCAATTACTGGGAAAGTTCCTTAGAACTGGCTTAGGTCATCAGAGGACTTGAAAGTGCTACTGGGATACTTGAAAATAAATGAATATTTTTTAATATAAAAATCAGACGACTGAGATGATGATTAGATAGTATTGGATGTTGTTATATCAAGTTTGTGTGGTATGACAGGATTTGATAGTTTTGGATGTTGTTATATCAAGTTTGTGTGGCATGACAGGATTTGATAGTATTGGATGTTGTTATATCAAGCCTTGTAGTATGACCGATGACCTCTGAACCCCCTAGGTGATGAGAACCCAGCACTAATCCAGCTGAGGAACATGATCCTAAGAGAGTTCTCCAATCAGCTCAGCTCACACCAGCCCACAGCCACTGAACATGATGATGTCCTACAGTGAGTCAAATTAAAAAAAAAAATAATTTCATAGAGTTATCACCACAATGCATAAGTGTTTATTTCTTTTTCTATCTTGGGATTTTTTCATCAATTTTTTTAAAGCAGGCCTTAAAAACTTTACAGTGTACCTCTGTAAGCACCACCAAAACGCTTTGAAAAATATAATGTAAAGTGTAAATTAAATTTATCAATGTCTAAACAATTGGCACTTAGAAGCTGACTGCTAATGTTCCATGTTACCACAGATTAGACGATCTTGTCCTCTACATCCTCAAGCTGGCTGTCAAGGAATCATGCTCTTTACTCAACAAAGCCCGGGTGTGCACTAAAACAGACTTCAACAAAATGATCTCCAATCTGCCGGTGAGTCAATCGTATCCTTAGAATTTTCTGCTCAAGAAGAAAAAATAATTGTTTTTTATCTCTTATATTAACTTCATCGTTGGGTGTCTCGCTCTTGGTCCGTACCACGGAAAATCAAAAGTCGAAAATGACCCACTTTCCGTCATGCTACTGAGCTGAAATTTTGCACATAGACTCTTGTCACCTAACAATGCATTGTGTCAAAATTTCAGATTGATCAAATGTACCGTAATAAAATTAATGCAATTTTAGTTTATCTCTATATAAATGTATAATGGCCATCTTTTGTTGTTGACATTCACGTGTTTGCTGGAGTTCACTCCAGCCATGGGTGACCACACCCCCACCCCAGCATGTCCCCTTTTTACACCAAGAGAGCTCAGTCTGTAAATGTTTGTTGGTCACACAGTGCATATTATTTTGAATATTATCAATACTTTTAGTTCTGTCTGATATATAAGGGATTTATAGTCGAAAACTTTGTTTTTACGGGTTGTTTTTAAAAGAAATAAAACTTTCAGATTTTTAAGTCCATGTCTTTAAATTTGTTGTCTGTGAATCATTTGGGGTCTGTTATAATGACACCATAGTATTACCATGGGGTTAAAGCTACTGCTTTCCTACAGCCTCCCAGAATTCCAGAATGTTCTGGAAGTCTGGGATTTGAAGAAAAAAATAATATCAG
Source organism: Radix auricularia (assembly GCA_002072015.1). Classification (NCBI taxonomy): domain Eukaryota; kingdom Metazoa; phylum Mollusca; class Gastropoda; family Lymnaeidae; genus Radix; species Radix auricularia. The sequence continues at coordinate 392,054 of MUZC01001235.1, read as the reverse complement.
AAAAACTCTTTTCATTTCATAACATGTCCTAAAATTTTCTGATATTTAATTTTGACAGAGTTTAGTATAAAAAGAAATATTAAAGTACAGTTTATTTTTCATTCACAATGAGAGATATATGTTTCTTTGCCACTGAATTATGATCTTTCAGTTTCATATATTTCCTGTTTTTTTTAAATTTAAAATCCTGGAAACAATAAGGAAAACCACTTGAATGATATTTCAAATTAGAAATCCTGTATCTACCTGGCTTGTTCTGGCGGAGCAGGCTCTTTAAATATAATGTTTAAAATCTAAGTGAGACAGACAAAAAAGACTCTATTCATCTACTAAATTATTGCCGACTTCTAATAATCTTCTCTTCAGAGGGAGTGTTTGTTATAGGAAAAAAATAAGTTAATAATAGTCAAAATAATGAAAATGTGTTCATCTCTATCACTTCAATCAAATATATTTCAAATTCATATTTTGCATCTCCATACATAAATTTTGCATCTCCATACATAAATGTTGCATCTCCATACATAAATGTTGCATCTCCATACATAAATTTTGCATCTCCATACATAAATGTTGCATCTCTATACATAAATTTTGCATCTCCATACATAAATTTTGCGTCTCCATACATAAATTTTGCATCTCCATACATAAATTTTGCCCTCTTGCTATTGTGATGAGGAAAAATATAGTTTTGTGCAGACAGTTTATTTTTTAGCAATTCATGGATGTTAAGCTCAATGCTGTCTCAAATTTATTTTATGCACTACAGCATGTTGTATTGGTTTTATTGATGTGGGTTATAACAATTTTTTTTTGTTATCGCATTTAGAAGTAACTGAGCTTGTGCTCCCAATAATCATGAACACATAATGTGCTGTTGTTTTACCTTATGTTGAAATTTTAACTTTAAACACAATTCTCCCGATGGCCATCTCATTATTCTTGTCACTTGTCGAATTCTGATTTGTGCAGGTTGCGTCCCCTGCTGTTCAATATTTAGCAGCCTTGCGCTCCTACTACCTGAGATGTGCTGTGCTGTACGACGGAGCTCATGACAACAGCAGCAGGGATAGTTTGTCTCTGGAGGTAAGTCTTGGAGTTTATTTGAAGATGAGGAGAAAAAAACACAGAAAATTTATAAAATGAAGAGCATAAATTGTTGATTAATCCATTATTTTGTTAGAACAATGAAAAGAGAAGCAATGTCTCACAAAGTAGGTCTTAGAATTTATTTGAACATGAGGAAGAAAACACAGAGAGTTTATAGAATGAAGATCAAAAGGTTTTGATTAATACAACGGTTGATTATCTACTCTATATAAAGCATTATTTGTTAAAACAGTGACATAAAAATATATTTTATTACACTTAATTATTATCTGAGCTTAAATATTCCGCCCTGGCCTTATTTTTTTTTAAATGTTTTATTTTTTTTAAAAATACATACACCCTGAAAACAATCATTATTGTACTCTCCCTTTAATTATTATCTGAGCTTAAATATTCCGCCCTGGCCTTATTTTTTTTTAAATGTTTTATTTTTTTTAAAAATACATACACCCTGAAAACAATCATTATTGTACTCTCCCTTTAATGTCTGCTGGGGAAGTCTAAAGGAACCTTGAAATCTGATTGGCCAACTGTCAGTTGTACCATCCTGGCCTTGTTCCATGCTGTTATTGTTGTACCATCCTGGCCTTGTTCCATGCTGTTATTGTTGTACCATACTGGCCTTGTTCCATGCTGTTATTATTGTACCATCCTGGCCTTGTTCCATGCTGTTATTATTGTACCATCCTGGCCTTGTTCCATGCTGTTATTGTTGTACCATCCTGTAATTGTCCTATCAAAGAAAACAATGTCCTTTTAAGAGGCGTCTGTAATGTATAAAATAAGAAATCTTTATCTTACCTTTGCTCTATGATCCTGCTGATAGTCCAAAAACAAAAACTAACATTTCTTCAGTCCAAAAACAAAAACTAACTTTTCTTCAGTCCAAAAACAAAAACTAATTTTTCTTCAGTCCAAAAACAAAAACTAACTTTTCTTTTGTCCAAAAACACAAACTAACTTTTCTTCAGTCCAAAAACAAAGACTAAATTTTCTTCAGTCCAAAAACAAAAACTAACGTTTCTTTAGTCCAAAAACACAAATTTACTTTTCTTCAGTTCAAAAACAAAAACTAACTTTTCTTCAGTCCAAAAACAAAAAATAACTTTTCTTCAGTCAAAAAACACAAATTTACTTTTCTTCAGTCCAAAAACAAAAAATAACTTTTCTTCAGTCCAAGAACAAAAACTAACTTTTCTTTAGCCCAAATACAAAAACTTACTTTTCTTCAGTCCAAAAACAAAAACTTACTTTTTTCCCCACAGGACATCCAAGCCAAAGTCCTGAGTCTTTCATCCAAACTGATTGGTGGAGCTTGTGAGGTTCTGGAGAGCTACCTGGAGACGTGCAACATTGTGCTGGGCTCCTGCAGCGGTGGCACCGAGGACCTGGAGTCCTGGCTGACTGGGCTCGAGAGACTTGCCAAGAGCACCATTCTGGGCTCGCTGATGCCCGTGCTGATCACAGCCCTCACTCACTCCAGCCTTCAGTGCCTCAATGTCGCTGACGCCCTGATGCCCTCTTTGGTCACCCTGAGTTTGCTGGCCAGTCAGGTAAGGCACATGACCTTTTCGATAGCAATGCAGTTCGCTTTTACCAACAACTTCACTTTATTTTCATGCGAACTGAAATTTAAAAAAATTAACCAGATTTCTAGGAGGTCTTGAATGCATGTTATTAATTACATTTTTTTTACACTTAGCCACTAAAACCCTTGAATGAATTTTTAAAATCTGAACATACAAGATCATTATAGCTGTTAAATACATCAGCCGGTCTCAGTATAGGTTAAGTTTTAGGTTAAAATATATTTTAAAACACCAACAATCGGCCATTTCTGGTTGCTGCAGTAATTTTGTTTCATTGTGTGCACATCTTAGGCTGCCCTTGTTATGAAAAGCCAAGAGCTGACTGCCAACACATCCATGGCCTCGGCAGCCGACCTTGACCTCGGGACCGACAAGGAGATGGCTGAGTTTATTGGTGAAGCCCTGAGTGTTGACCAGTGAGTACAGGTGGAATGTCAGTCATCTGTGCCTCTAGTGTTGTCTTGACAGTATGTTTGAGCCTTATGAGAATTTTAAGTTCTGAAAATGTTTGATGGCCTGACATGTTCAACTGTCTGCTCTGTCAGCGTGTAAATGTTTGATGACATCACTTATTCAACTGTCTGCTCTGTCAGTGTGTAAATGTTTGATGATATCACTTATTTAAATGTCTGCTCTGTCAGCGTGTAAATGTTTGATGACATCACTTATTCAACTGTCTGCTCTGTCAGTGTGTAAATGTTTGATGACATCACTTATTTAAATGTCTGCTCCATCAGTGACATGAACATGGAGGAGGAAGAAGGCTTCCTGACTGGCCTGAAGATCCCGACACCCTGGGCCTCGGGGAAGACGGTAGAGACCATTCACCCCGTCAGGGACAACTACAAGTTCAAGGAGACTGTTCACATTCCTGGCGCTCGCTGCCTGTACCTTAGATTTGACCCCAGGTGTTCGTCTCAGTATGACTATGATAAGGTGATTCTTATACTAACCATGTTTGTGTCCTACTAAAGCTATGATAAGGTGATTCTTATAATAACTAAGTTTGTGTCCTAGTAGAGCTATGACAAGGTAATTCTTATAATAACTATGTTTGGTATTTAATTTCCTCTTAGTCAGTTAGGAGCAAAGATATATTTACACTAGAGTTTGAAAGGGGAGTTAATGACAAAGAAGTTCATAAAAATCATGTAAATGTTTTTCCGTTTTCATGAATTTTTTAAAAGATTTCATTAGATCCAATTTTTCATAATACAAAAGCTAGGTTAAAGTAAAAAAAAAAAGATGATTTAAATAAAAATATAGTTCTTCACTTCCCACTTTTTTCCTTGTAATGAATTGTGTTTGAAAGTTGGTATTTCATTTCAACTTGGCAAGTTAAGAGCAAAATTACATTTACACTTGAGTGTGAAAAGGGACTTAATTACGAGAAGTTCATTAAAATTCTGTGTAAATGTTTTGTGTTTCTTTTTTTTTAGACAGCATTAGATCCAGTCTTTCAGAATAAAAATATATGCTAAATTAAAATAAAAAAAGTTCATATATTTATATAAGCTAATTTAAATATTTCTGATGTAGGCAGTGTGAAATGATTTAAATTAAAAAATTGTTCTTCCCTCCCCTCTCTGAGCTTAGGTTGTAGTTTATGCTGGTCCTGGCATCAATGGCAAGAAAGTGGTGGAGTACGGCGGCAACTCATTTGGATACGGCAGCCGCAGCGTCTTGGGCAGCGGGTGGCCAAAGGATTTGGTCAAGGTATTTTTATTATTATGGCCACATGTCTCTGTTCTGGGCAGGACAGAAATATGGACCTACTTTCACCGCTCCCAGGGTTACAATTAAAAGGTGGATGGAAGGATTCATTTTGAACTATTTCTTTTGAAAGGAAAGATCTAATATAATTGCACACCATGTTTGTGTGTGGTTGTATTAAATAATCAGTAAAGAAGATGCTCAACTAAAACTAAACTAATTTTGTTAGTGTAAATGTTATGAAAGACCATCTAAAGTATCTAAATTTAAGACAAGGTTGGAGGCAGGAAATGTAGAGTGATTAGTCTTTGAATATGTGCTCATTACACATCCTTGCTTTCCTGCTTACCATGGCTTACAACTGACTCAAATGTATTTTCTAAAAATAATAACTAAATTCTACATTTGTAACACACATTCTCTTTCCTTCTTACAGTTATACGAAACAATCTAAAATATTTTATTTTACTAGTCATTATCGCCCATTAAAATGTTTTAAATAATATTACTTTGAGTATATTTAAGTGATTCAAATGATGCATAATTAAGTCATCTTAAAATTGATCAATTTGACAATGTGGTAAATAGTAGATGAAACAAGATATTATGAACTTATAAGTAGAGAAAAATAATTATCTACAACTCATTATATTACTTGTATAAAAAGAGTTTAAAATACATTTTCTGTAGAAATATTTTTCATGCTTTAAAAGGGTTGTTTTTTGTTTTTTTAAAATATTACGAATTATTCGTAATATTTAAATCATCATTAAATTTCCTGCATATTAATTTTTGATAACAGAATTTTTCTTCTTGCAACTTCTCCATATTAATTTGATTGGTCAGGTTGAAGGAGACACTGTGACCTTGACCTTCGAGATGCGCAGCGGTCGGGAGCACAACACCCCAGACAAGGCCATGTGGGGATTTTCTTGTACAATCAGAGCTCAGGTAATTAAACCACTCTTACTGAACTTGAACTCCTCCCTGCTGATTGAAGGTTTATCCAGGAATTCTGGGTGAATCGTATGGGGTGTGAAGGTTTGTCAAAGAGTCCTGTGCTAAGCCTGTCGGTAATGAAGGTTTGTCCTGACGTTATGATCCTACATGTGGAAGAAAATCAGCAGTCCTGAGCCTGTGCTCTTCATGGGGCTTCCCGGTAAACCCCCTCAGCTCTCTGGCCCCCTAAGGGACGTGTAAAAAGCTGAGAAGTCTCCCCTCCCCGGAATGGTCTCTTCTAGAAGGGGCCACCTGGGCGTCCAGGACACTAGGTCAAAAACGCCTCCCACTTTGTTGACCTCCCAAAGGAGGGGTGAAATTTTCCCTACTTTGACTCCCTATCACTTCGGCGTTACCCCGGCAAAGCTTACGATTAGGACCGCCGCAGTGCGGGGCATCATCAATGACCTACCTAGGGTGTAACTCCCACTGGAAGGTCTCCTCAGAGCTGGTGTCTGATGCGTTCCTAGCGGTTCCTTTTTCTAAACCGTACTGGCGCTCCTGGCCCTAAACGTTATGAATGAATCCTATAGTTCTGGAGGTTTGTCCTGATGTTATGAATGAATCCTATTGTTCTGGAGGTTTGTCCTGAAGTTATGAATGAATCCTATTGTTCTGGAGGTTTGTCCTGATGTTATGAATGAAACCTATTATTCTGGAGGTTTGTCCTGATGTTATGAATGAATCCTAATGTTCTGGAGGTTTGTCCTGACATTATGAATGAAACCTATTGTTCTGGAGGTTTGTCCTGAAGTGACGAATAAATCCTAAACGTTATGAATATCTATGGTATAACTTCTGTCCTATGCATTTATTAACAAATGACATGCTTGAGGAAGAGAGATTTACAAGGCAAAAAAATGAAATTGTTTTAAATTTCACAGGAATCTGCTGAAGAAGTGACGCCGGGGCTGCCTTTCCTTTCCGACCTGGCCCTGGGCCTCTCTGTACTAGTGTGTACCCAGCTGGCCTTATTGTACCATGGGGCTCCCCCATCCCAGGATGAGCTGGATTGCCAGCATTTGCTCAAGTCCAAGATTCTCCAGAGGTGGGTAGTTAGTTCTGACCAATATATCATCATCCAAGATTCTCTAGAGGTGGGTAGTTAGTGCTGACCAATACATCATTGTCCAAGATTCTCCAGAGGTGGGTAGTTAGTGCTGACCAATACATCATTGTCCAAGATTCTCCAGAGGTGGGTAGTTAGTTCTGACCAATATATCATCGTCCAAGATTCTCCAGAGGTGGGTGGTTAGTGCTGACCAATATATCTTTGTCCAAGATTCTCCAGAGGTGGGTAGTTAGTTCTGACCCATATATCATTGTCCAAGATTCTCCAGAAGTGGGTAGTTAGTGCTGACCAATATATTGTCCAAGATTCTCCAGAGGTGGGTGGTTAGTGCTGACCAATATATCATTGTCCAAGATTCTCCAGAGATGGGTAGTTAGTTCTGACCAATATATCATTGTCCAAGATTCTCCAGAGGTGGGTAGTTAGTGCTTACCACAGGCAGCTGAGCACATTTCAAACTTGTACTAAGTGAGTTGACATGTTCATCCCATTGACCAGAAATGTTGATGTAGTTTGATAGAATGATGAATAGCGTGTTGGTTTTCTTGGTTTGTTCATTTTTAAGATCATTAAGAAGCCCCAAATACATTTCAAAGAATGTATTTTCTGCCCAACCAGTGGTCATGCCCACCAAAGTCAAGTTTAATTATAAAATTTCTCATTGAAAGGTTTTTAAAAACATATCTTTCCCTCTAAAGTATGGAACAATGTAAAGTAGGGAACTATGTAAAGTAAGGTACAATGTAAAATATGTAACAATGTTAAAGTAGAAAAAAAATTGATCCCTTACAGACCCTGAAGGTCTTTGAGAGCAAGTGAGGTAGCGTTCACAAGTTTCATTGACCACTAACGAGCATGGGATTGTGTGGTTAGCACAACGCCCTGGGGGCCTTGCCAGTATTACGGCTCGAACTCGCGACTCGAGTTCTTGCAGCGGTTCTACTACTTTGACCACCGCAGCCCAATGTAAAGTAGGGAACAGCGTAAAGTAGGGAACGCTGCTCATCATTTAATCTTGCAGAATGACATTACAATCAAACAACATAAAAGACAAAGTTTATTCTCTGCTTTTCCCCGTATGTCTTTGTATGTTTGTATGTCAATCTTAAGTCAGGGCCCACAGCAATGTCAAATAAGCCACATATTGTCTAATGTACACCTCCCCCCCCCCCCCCCCCCCCCGTCGCAATTTGCATTAATGTTTATACACTGTGTCTGAAATGATTACCTTCTGTGTAGGAATATATGGAATAATTACCTTCTGTGTAGGAGTATATGGAATGATTACCTTCTGTGTAGGAGTATATGGAATGATTACCTTCTGTGTAAGTGTATATGAAATGATTGCCTTCTGTTTAAGTGTATATGAAGTGATTGCCTTCTGTTCAGGTGTATATGAAGTGATTACCTTCTGTTCAGGTGTATCTGAAGTGATTACCTTCTGTTCTGGTGTATCTGAGTGATACCTTCTGTTCAGGTGTATATGAAGTGATTACCTTCTGTTCAGGTGTATCTGAAGTGATTACCTTCTGTTCTGGTGTATCTGAGTGATACCTTCTGTTCAGGTGTATCTGAAGTGATTACCTTCTGTGCAGGTGCATCTGGAGGACTGAGAGATGTTCTGAGAGTGGAGACAAACCCACAGACCCCACCAGCCCAGCCCTGGCCTCCACGTCCCCGCCCCCAAGTAAGAAACAGGTGGATGAAGACACAGAGGTGGCTGGTGCGGCCGTCAGCCTCAGACTGCCTCGCATCAAACTGTCTGCTGACATCATGGACAGGTTGAGAAGGCTGACCAAACGACAGCCAGTCAGGTTACGAGCATCAATCAAGTGAGCTTTTGTGTTTGGGTGTGCTATAGATGATGATTGTGATTTGTTGCTAAAAGTTTATAATTTTTCAATGCCAGAAATAGAATATGGAATAATAGGTTATAATTTTGCTCTATTTGTTTCAAGTTAAAATATGAAATCTTTTAAGATATTACAAAAGAAAATTTTTTAAAAATATTTAGAAGTGGTGCAGTTGTTTTTCTTTTTTTAAAGCCAAAATAAAATTATTCCTTTTTTTTTTTTTAAAAAGATCATTTATCGTAGCAAGTTTTTATTTATATGTGCTCTTTCCTGAATCATTTAGTTTTTATAATTTAGTGTTCTTGCTCATTCTATTTACCTCACAACAGGATTTCTGGGGATTTTACTTATGGCATATTTTTGCCTTTAATTTTTGAATGTTTGAATCAGTAAAAAGAAAAATAATAATTTAACCAAACTATTGCACAATAATGATTCCTTCTCCACCAGCCTTAATTTTTTTTTTTTAATTTTCATTGTGGTCCTATTTTTGTCATGAGATTTTAGAACTCCTTCACTGCTAGAGAAGTATCTTGTGTTTAAACATTGTCCTGATCATCCCACAACTGACCGACTGTATTGTTCCCCCCCCCCCCAACCACAGAAATGCCATAGCTCTAGAGGTGATAGAGGAGAGCATCATATCAGCAGTGGCCAAACACCTCGGCCTGACAGACTCGCTCAGGGACCTCAGGACGGTGATGGACAGGCAAGGGGAGGAGATAGCGGCCCTCATGGCCATTTTGGAGGAAAGCTACCGGCGGTTCGAGGTTCTAGTCCGACAGCTCCAGGTGGGCCTCTAGCTTAGGTCAACAGAAATCCAAACGTCTTTTGACCCTCTAATAGGGCCCTAATGTTTTGAAAATACCTTTTGTATATTGGATACATTTTTTTTTGTTTACAGCAGGCATAGTGGTATATTCTCAGCTGATGGAAGCTGACATTGAAAAAATAAATTATTAAGTTGATATTAAAATATAACCTGGTATTTAAACAAATATTTTGGTAAAAAGGGGGGGGGATGCAGTTGGTTTTTTATTTTACCAGTATTTATTTTGGGGGGGGGGGGGGTTGCGGTGTTCATCCCTGTTGTTTCTTGTACTTTTCTACTGTGCAACTGTTAATGTAGCAATAAAGTTAAAATATTGCAAGGGAGAAATGCTTTTGCATACATTTTTAATCATTTGGGCTTTCTGCCCCATCCTCTCCCCTGTCATTAGTGAGGATGCCAAGTAGAGATGTGACTAGATCTGAGCATGTTTTTATCTGTTACAGGGGCTCCTTTTATGCAGTTGGAAGGCTTGGTCCAATAATGTATGGGTTAATGGTTTTGGGGTGGGGGGGGTTGGTAAACTAAACCTGGGGCTAAACAATATGTGAGATGTGGAGAGTGTAGACAAAGTTCAGAAAGGCCCAATTTAGTGGTGCCGGAAACGTGCTACTGTCCAGTGTTTAGTTGTTCAGCCAGTGGTGCTGGAAACGTACTACTGTCCAGTGTTTAGTTGTCCACCCAGTGTTGCTGGAAATGTGCTACTGTCCTGTGTTTAGTTGTCCAGCCAGTGGTGCTGGAAATGTGCTACTGTCCAGTGTTAAGTTGTCCACCCGGTGGTGCCAGAAACGTGCTACTGTCCAGTGTTTAACTGTCCAGCCAGTGGTGCCGAAAACATGCTACTGTCCAGTGTAAAACTGCCCTGCTGTGCGCCCTACTTACTCAACAACACTGCAGTATAAACACTAGATCCACAAACTAAAAGAACTTATTTCAATGACTTTATCTCACAGCTGATGGGGGAACTTGAGAAACACTGGGAAACGGAAGTTGAAGAGAGGGCGTTTGAATCGACCCCCAGGGCGTCGGGCAGTGTCGACCCAGTTGTGCCGAGTCCCACGGAGCCCCCGTTCTTCCATGACTATCATCTACAGGAGGTTTGTACAACAATAAAAACCTTTATAGGTTTGATCAGTCAAATGAGAAGGTTGTTGTATATGGAAGATGGAATGTGAAAGATGTATCTTTAAGAAATATATAGTGTAAAATGAAGATCAAAACTTTTGGGATTGTGGTTGGGAGATGGTGATGTTTTTTTGTATAGCTTAGAATGGTTATTGTGGTGTTTTATTATATTATTAAATCATATACAGTCGGACCTCACTCAGTCTAACTTCTCTAAGTCAAAAACCTCCCTACATTAAATTGTTTGGTCCCAGCCAAACTCCATAAGACTAATGTATTTTATATCTCCTTAACTTGAAGAATTTCGTCTTCCAACCTCCCTTAGTCAAATTTTCCAAGGCATGCTGTGACTCTTTATAAAAAGAAAAATCCTACTTCCCCCATCCAATTATGGAGAGAGTAAGTAATGTGGGGGAAGGGAGGGAAGGTGTCTCTTCTCACACGGGTGCTTGTGTCATTATGTCAAAGCAAGATGGCTTCCACTGATATGAAACATCAGACACAGCCTCAATTTCCTGTGAAGCCTTCTAGCCAGCCTGGCTGTCCCCCATGTGGGGATTTTCTTGTACAATCAGAG
>MUZC01001235.1:333163-370920 GCA_002072015.1 Radix auricularia | reverse complement strand
CCCCCCTCTTTTTCACACTTTGTCACAAAAACTGAGACCTCCCTCTCCAATATGACATCACAAAGCTGTGCCCCTCCCCCCTCCTTACAAGTAGTATTTTCTATTTGAAAATGAGCATGTTTCAAATTACTTTATTGTCATTTTAGTATGTGTATAGTGTAAGGCTGCACTCTAATTTTGTAACGCTGGGGAATCAATGTAAATTTTCATTAAATAATTTGAAAGCAATCAAATATTTAAGTTGAGCTTGCATTTAAAGTAGCGTTTTTTGATGTGAAGTCACAACTCTTAAACTCCTCCCTCCCCCTCATCACACTTCCTGCCACACAACAGGAATGACTTATGAATGGTGTCGGGCTGTTTGTTTTTTTGGCTGAGCTTTTTGTTTGTTTGTTTACAAGCTTTTCTTTTCTTTGTTACAGGAGCAAAATGGGAAAAGCAATTTTGAGCCAGCCAGCTTGTGTGTCCAAACTGTTATCTCTGTTGTTGGACCAGAGGTAAAGGTTTTAAGACAGCTGTCTTGAGAGTAGTCTTGTTGTCTCTGTTGTTGGACCAGAGGTAAACGTTTTAAGACAGCTGTCTTGAGAGTAGTCTTGTTGTCTCTGTTGTTGGACCAGAGGTAAAGGTTTTAAGACAGCTGTCTTGAGAGTAGTCTTGTTGTCTCTGTTGTTGGACCAGAGGTAAAGGTTTTAAGACAGTTGTCTTGAGAGTAGTCTCCCCTGATTTACTCTCGTGGTTGCTTTATGAAGACTTGTTTTTGAGATGGGAAAAAATTATTTTAAAATTGTGTTTCAAAGTTGGGGTGAATGGGACAAGGGTTGACAACAATGGGGAGATGTCCATTAAATTGTCACAGTCAAGGGTATTGACCAGGGGTGGCCAGACCTGTAGTAACTGAGAGCCATTTTAACATATTAAAAAATTGTTAAAAGCCGCTTTAAATCTCTCTGGGTCATTAAACCTGGCTTGGAAATCTTCCAGTAATCCTTGTATTATAAATTGTATGCGAGCCTCAATGTGAACACAGAAGATCCACATGCGGTCTGGCCACTGTTGGTATAGACTCTGTAAAATCTTGTGTATGTAGTTCTCTCCCTTTCTGTTAAACGCTCACGATACCAGTCCACGCTTGTGTTGTCCCCACCAGGCCGTCCCCTAAACTAGTCCTGATCATCCTTCAACTGTGCCGAGTGTCCCTGCCTCTGATGAACTGCGAGGATTGCGAGGAGGTGGAGCTGCCCGCGTGGGGCCAGCAGCTGTACTCCAGCCACTGGAGCACGGTCAAACCGGTGTCTGATCCCCCGGCCAAGATCATTTGTCTGCTCCTGGCCAAACTCGGGGACTTCCTGGTCCCAGGTGAGTGAATGCCCTTTGTTAGGATATCATTGACCACTCAAGCGTGTGGCCTGATTGTCCTGTGTTGTTGTTGTTGTTACCATGGCGTTTATCTAATGTTTGAAATGTGATCCCTCTGCCACGCGGTGGTCTAGTGGTAGCGCTCTTGACTATCGTACCGATGGTCACGAGTTCAAATCCACGCGAAGGCGAGGATTTGTTCCCGGGGCCTGGGGAGTCCCCGTGTTACCCAGCTCTGAATGGGTACCTAACTAGACAATAGTTAGGCGGCTGGGGTAATGCCTGGAACCCCTATAGTCGTGGCCTGTGACCGCTGCATTACTTGCCAACAGGTCATATCTCATGGTCTGTGGACGCAATTATCTTCTGCATAGAAGGAACGTCTGTATATCTAAGATATAGATATAAGATCATAACTCTCTTTTTTTTTTGCAAAACAAGGAAGTTAAAAACAACTATGCTTTATTTTTCATTGTTTCCTTCCAATCAATAGATTTAATTCTGTTTTTTTTTCCTTACACTTCCTTTAGTAATCTGTGTTCTGTCATCAGATTAGGTCTCCTTTATAGCATACTGAAACTATCAGATCAGTCTATCATATATATATAAATATATATATATTTAAAACTCTGATAAGAATACAGGACTAAACACAAACCATAGATATACGTAGGATGCAATAATCTTCTGTACAGAAGGAGCATCTGTAATATATAAGATAAGATATATATTAGGGCTGCGGAAATTAATGATGCATTTATCGATTAATCGGTAAAATTATTTTAAACGATAAAATAGCGATTAAAATTAAAGAAAATATTTTAAACAATTTTTTTGATTTATTAATAAATAATTAATTACGAATAAATAATAATAGTTTGCTTTTTTACGTACAAACTTTAAAATCTAAAATGAGCATTTTTTAAAGGAAAATGATATTTAAAAAAAACATTGTTTTACTTAACAATAACAAATTTTTAATTTATTGACATTAAATTTTCACTACTTACATTTAAATATATCTACTTAAAATAATGTATTTTTTAAATTAATACTTAAGTTATGGGCATTTTATGAAATCTTCAGTTTAATGACGTCATATATCTTATTTTTCAGTTTTAATCAATATTATTGATTAATTATTCGGTAATTTTTCAAAAGTTAACGATTAAATTAAATTAATCGATAACAGCCCTAATATATATGTATATAGCTTGATGATCATCTGAACAGCATGTTTTGTCTTTGTTCCTGTGCTTCCAACAAGCAGGTGATCAGGTTCTACTGTCTAGCCGATCCCCATCACAGGAGTCCTCTGCCACAGGCCGGTCAGCTAAAGGTGGTGACCCCGACAAGCCAGAGGACAGCGATGTCCAGAGGGGCAAGCTCTCAGTCTTTGTGCACAAGAGAGAAGACCAGATGTCACATGACATCATACAGCCCCTGCTCAGGTGAGTGGGCAGAGATTCATATGGGCTTTTTGGACTTAAAGCAAGAATGGTGTACAATTCATATGGGCTTTTGGACTTAAAGCAAGAACGGTGTACAATTCATATGGGCTTTTGGACTTAAAGCAAGAATGGTGTACAATTCAAAAGGGCTTTTGGACTTAAGGCAAGAACGGTGTCTTTTAAAAGTGTTTGAAAAAACAAATTTATCTCTAAAATCGTATATTTTTACCTTGACTTTTACGCAATGTTTGGATCCCAACTACTTCCTTTCAATATTTTTTTGTTTAGTATTTTGGAACTCATTTAATTATACTAGTTATATAGTGTGGTTAATGTCATTAGTAAACCTTTATAAATGTTTTTTGGTTTGTTTTAATGGACTCATTGTGAAGTTTGATGTGTATTTGACAGCTGTGAGAACAGACCGTTCCGCCTGGTCGGGAATGCCAACATGGACAAGGTGATGCGTTTGGACAGAGAGATAGCCAAGGTAGGATAACCTCTCATAAAAGTTTGTAGCCGCCGCTGATAGATGAAACTGCTTTTTAAATCCTTAGTATTAACTTGTGGTGTCTGAGCGACCGTGCGGAAAAAACTTTGGATAGATTTTTAACCCACTTTCTCGTAAGCTAATGAGCTGAAATTTTGCAGGCCTACTCATACCAATGATAAAAATGATGTATCAAACTTTCAAATCGATCGAATGGACAGTAATTGAATTATTGAATTTTAAAATTATTTTATTTATTTCTTTATATCATGTTAATTTTTTGAGATAGAGTGTTGTGGTGCGTAATATGTTCAACAACCTTTCATGTCACACAATAAGGTGCGCATTATATTGACATTACTTTTAAAAAATATATTCATGATTGGAGCGCATTATGTTAAACACGCTTTACGAGACATAACTAGAATTTAGTATTGTTTTGCCCTGCGTGTTATAATGAAAATTTTTATAGTTATGTCTCGTATATAAAGGATTTATAGTGAAAAACTTGGTTTTTTACGGGTTCATTTTAATTACTTTTTAATTGTATGGTAACTTAGGATTAGTTTTTATGCACAATTTAAATTTTCTACTCTCAATATATGACTAAAGAGTTCGAAAACCTTTGTTCCTCACTATAAAGTTAATTATTTTTCATATTTTAATTTATTTATACTAGTTATTTTTATTTTCTAAATGACTTGATGAAATGCCCTGCTGTTGTCCTGTCCCCACCAGCACGGCAAGGCTGAGCTGACCACAGAAGATGCTGTCAGCGCCTTCAAGAAGGCCTACAAGTGGGCCCAGATGGGCCTGGTCATCTCCACCGCCCCGCCCACAGACACCAACTCCACAGAGAACAACAACAGCACAGACAAGAAGAAAACAGTCTCGGAGGTCATCTGCAAGGACAAGAACTCAGAACTGGCAAGGTTAGTGTTCTTAGATTCACCCCCGTGTGCCACTGGCAAGGTTAGTGTTCATAGATTCACCCGTTGAGACACAAATTTAAATGACATTTCTAAATATTTTTGCTTCCCTGACCTTTCCTTGATAACATTGCCTAGTTGTCACCACCACCAACAAGGGGATAGATCAGATCTGTGGGACACATTAGATCAAGAATAGTTGTTTGAATAGCACATCTCAAATAAATGACTCTGTCAAACTGTGCAGCTTTCATAAAACTGACATGGAAATAGTAATCATGTCTAATGTTTAAAAGAACTTCCGGCAGTGTAAATAGAGTTTTTCATAACAATTGACTACCTCTTCGAACAGTGATGCCTAATGAACACCTGATGGTTCAGTAAACCCGTCGACCTAATTTATTTATATTCATGATGGCTCTGGCAAATCAAGAATCCGGCCATTTTAACAAATCTGACTCTGACTATGGCCGGATTTCACTTCATAAATCCGGCTGAATCCGGTTCCAGCCGGATTTCAAAATTTTGAATCCAGTACGTCCCTACTATTAAGTGAAAACTTTATATTTTAATTAAGGCTGTTATCGATTAAATTAAATTTAATCGTTAAGTTTTGAAAAATTACCGATTAATTAATCGTTAATTTTGTTGAAGCTAAAAATAAAGATGTATGACGTCATTAAACTGAAAAGTTGTTTTTAAAACGCAGTTTGCAATAATAAAAAAAAAACAAGTTAAACAACGTATTAAAGTTTAGGCACTTGGATGAAAACTTCAAATTAATTTTAAAATATAAAAGAAATACAGTTGATGATTAACAAAAACATAAAGATCATCTTTTTATCCCAAGTGGTTCAAAAGTTATGATTTTTTTCTTAGACCTCATAATTACTTTTTTCCCTATGTTGTTTTTCTTCACATTTTGTGCCCTTTTAGGGCATTTTTTTTTTTTTTTGAAATTCCAATAACATAAGTATTTAATTTAATTTTAAAAATATAATAATGTTAGGAGATATATGTAAATATAAGTAGTTCAATACTAAATGTATGAATTTAAATTTTATTATTGTTAAATAATTAAAAACAATGTATTTTTTATAGCATTGTCCTTAT
Source organism: Radix auricularia (assembly GCA_002072015.1). Taxonomy (NCBI): domain Eukaryota; kingdom Metazoa; phylum Mollusca; class Gastropoda; family Lymnaeidae; genus Radix; species Radix auricularia. The sequence goes on along the minus strand of MUZC01001235.1, from coordinate 365,581 downwards.
AAAACAGGTTAATTTAAAGTTTAAACGAGCTGAAATTCAGTAACGGAGAAGTTTGTACGTAAAAAAGGATAAAATAAAAATGATTATTAATTATTTATTAATAAATCGAATTTTTTTAAAAAAACATCTCTTTTATTTTAATCACTATTTTATCTATTAAAATAATTTTAATCGATAAAATAATTTACCGATTAATCGAGAAATTAATCGATAATTTCCGCAGCCCTAATTTTAATACAATTTAATAATGTTGTGTATTTTAAGTATTTACTTTAATATTTTAATACAATTTAATAACGTTGTGTATTTTAAGTATTTACTTTAATATTTTAATACAATTTAATAATGTTGTGTATTTTAAGTATTAACTTTAATATTTTAATACAATTAAATAATGTAGTGTATTTTAAGTATTAACTTAAATATTCTAATCAGGTTTTAATTTTAAAATATTTTGGAAAGTGTGACATACTTTAAGAGGGAGAGGGTGCAGTCCCGAAATTTGTGACAGGGGGATGGGGGGGGGTCAAAAATGGTCATAAATAGCGCGACTTACTTTATGGGCGGACCCTTTTGTGAATGGAATACTCTTCCATTACACAGACGCAGTATTCCAATAACTAAGTCCTTCAAGACTGCACTTAAGACACATATCTTCAAGCTTTACTTTCAAAATTAGTTAAACAACATTTATTTAAATATAATCATAAGCTTATGTGTACTGCACTGTCATTTATGTTGTAGTGAGAATATGAATGTTTCACAATGAATGCATTGATACTTATATGTATGTTATTATTTTCATGTGACGCACAGTGAGCACAGTTTCTTACTGGGGTAGAACAGCGCTATATAAATTATCAATTTATTGTCATTATTATTCTTATTATCATTAAGTGAACTTGTATTGAAGAACAAGTGGGTGGGGGACATTCTATGTTTTGAATCCATGTTTTCTATATTTAGAAATAAAAATAAAACATTACTACCCAATCATAAATCAATTGCCATTTTGCTTGTTTTTTTTTTTCAGAACGGACCCAGTCCGAGCTTTCATCAGCGGCCACGTTGCCAACGCCATGGCAGCTGAGGTGATAGCTCTGCTCCACAACCTGCTCTCAGCTCAGAACAGCTCCGCTGCCCACACTTGGTCCCAGGCAGTCCAAAGGGTGAGTGGACATGCCTCTGTAGTGAATTTAGTTTGTTTTTATGATCAGTGAATATAGTGGGGGGGATACCTGGGTGGCTCAATGACCACCAGGAGTGGCCACATTCACAATGTTTAAAACCGCTGTTAGAGAGCAATTTGTGCCAAGTATTCTTTTTCAGCCCTAACTTCTGGGCTCAGACATAAAATTTTTAGCCCTAACTTCTTGGCACAGACATAAAATTTTTAGCCCTAACTTCTTGGCACAGACATAAAATTTTTAGCCCTAACTTCTGGGCACAGACATAAAATTTTTAGCCCTAACTTCTTGGCACAGACATAAAATTTTCAGCCCTAACTTCTGGGCACAGACATAAAATTTTTAGCCCAAACTTCTTGGCACAGACATAAAATTTTTTAGCCTTAACTTCTTGGAACACACATAATTTCACATGTTTTGATTAGGGAAAACTTTACAAATGAATTTGCAATGACAAGGAAAAAAGGCAGCCATGTAGTACGGAGCTTAAGAGAAGGCAAAAAATTATGTTTGGGCAAAATTATACCTAACTATGAAATTCAGATGTATTTTTTAAGACATTAAATAATCGATAGAACTAACATAAGAATAAAAGGGTCTGTCAGAAAAATTGCACTTTTTTAAGGACAACTTTTATGTAATTAAGATTTTTTGGGCTTCTAGAATTTTGAGTAAATTTAAAGTAAATTATAAGTTACCATTTAAGGAGACTCAAGTCTCTGTCGATTTCTATGATATTTAAATTCTGTTCCACAATGGAGCATCAAAGTAAATTGAAGCCCAGGGCAGGCAAAAAGATTTTTCTCACCCCTTCCCTCGTATAAAAAAAGAAATAAAAAAAAAGTGAACCGAAATCCATCCCCCACCCACCAAGCCATTTTTAAAAAGAACCACCTGAAGCAGGCTGCCCCTCCTCATCCCCTCTCATTAACTTTTGGTTACAGTTGTCAAATTTCTCTCATTTCAGGTGCTGGCCAATGCTCTGTCGGGTCTGCCTGTCCTCCTGGGCTCACTTGACGGCCTGTCCACACCCCGCTCCCCCCGCAGCCAGTCCAACAACCAGCTCATGTCCCTAGCCAAACAGGCCAACGCTGCTCTCTGTGCCATAGGGGGCTTCCAGGAAACTATTAAACCAGGCTGTGAGGTCAAGGTGGGTTTAATGTAGTCATCTCTATAAGGGATTCTATCTTCTATCCAGTCCTTCGTTAAATTCCTGGAATGGATGGACACACTAGGTAGTCCCTTGGTGTTAATTGGCAGCTCTAAAATTGTGGAACAATCTTCCAAAATTTTTTAAAGAGTTCGAAAACAAAAAATATTTGAGCAAAATTTTAATACCCCTTTTTTATTTGAGATAGTATTCAAACATCAGAGGACAACAACCGTGCAAGTCTAGCATGAATAGTGTTAGTGCTTTAGAAGAAAGCCACCATTCATTCATAGATATAATTCCTTGTGGGTCACCTATCCATTCTCAGCTAGTGTCGTGGTCAAACATGAACATTGAATCTCTTATGTTGTCTTGTCATTGGTCTTATGGTGATTTTTATTTTTATTGACCAGATCACTGGGGAGTGTATCAGAGGCAGTTTTGGGACGGTGGTCAGTGTGTCTGAGCAGAACGATGTCATAACTGTCCAGCTGTCCAACGACGGCAGCACAGACAGCGTCATGCCAGCGCCAACTTACAGCGACACGGTCAAGGTGCCGTTGGCCAGGGTGCAGCCCATCAGGAACGAGGTGAGTCTCAAGACTCTTGTGGTCAACAGGGCCCACCAATCATGGGATCAGCAGCACAGGGATGTGAAAACAAGTTTTGGTCAAATGTTTCCACCACATGGAGGACCTTCTCCCCTCAATCAAGAAGAAGCCAATTGTTTATATCACAAGTTGTTGACTTAATTCCACAAGCTGAGTTTTGTAACACATGATCATGAATTAAGACCACATGACCTTATCTTTATAACTTTAACTTGACTTTATATCACAAGTTGAATTTATATCACAAGTTGGCTTTATATCACAAGTTGACTTTATATCACAAGTTGACTTTATATCACAAGTTGATTTTATATCACAAGTTGACTTTATATCACAAGTTGACTTTACACCAAATGAACTTGAATTTTAAATATGAACATAATTAAAGACCACATGACCTCAACTTTTGACCACATGGCTTTCAATTAACACCATGACACCTTGACCTCCCACTTCATGATGTGACCTTATTGTGGATATTTCCATTAAGGTGGGAGTTGTCTGCCTTGGCAGTTTAAGGTTGTTGTTTTTTCCTGATGTCTTTTCAGCTGTTCAACAAATATCAATCAGAGATGAGTGAGACCGTCCTTTCAGCCGTCCAGTCGGTCATCCTCCCGGCCGATGAGGCCACCTCCCCTCTCACCCAGCCCCTGCACTGCGCCGGAGATGGGAGCACAATGGCCAATCAGATTTGTCGGGTGGTGGCCGAGATTCGTACACGCACATCCATGGTGCTGGCTCACTGCCTCCAGGATATAGAGTTTGCTAAGAAGTTCATCGAGCACTGTGGTTGTTCAATAGACATGCTCAAGTCCCTGGCCAAGGATTGTCATACAGGTGAGCACAGAATCAAGACCTTATCTTATCTATTAAAACGCTCCTTATATACAGAAGATTATTGCGTCCTACTCTTATTCGTGGTTTGTGTCTAATCCTGCATGCTTATTAGAGTTTTAAATGTTGATAAAGTATTTATTTTCCTAGTTACACCAGGCAACCTATTTCAGGTCCAAAGTCTGGATGGGAAGAAAGAGAATTTTTTGTTAGTTTTGGCGTACAGAATAAAAAGTGTTTTTATCCCATGTCTGAGCGTTGTATTAAGTTATCTTTTTGTTAGAATTAATAGCCTTATGTATAACTACTACTTTGTTCTTCTATCGTCATGTCATATCAAACTTGTTGCCTGGGATCATATGATTCTTCATCATCAGTGCCATGACCGTTGGGGGGAGCGCATGGACACATCAACGGGCAACAATCTCCACATCTTATCTGTTACAGAAATCCTTCTATACAGAAAATTATCGCCTATCCTGAGCAGCGGCCAATAATTCATTCAACCTCAGCCCTGTATAATCTTTTATGTAGTCAAGCAAACTATTTCACTGTCAACCTCTTCGCCAGCCCCCTTCTACTATTCCTTGAAGCATGATTTTTGTCAGGCTATCATGTGGCAGCACATGACCAAACCATGCCAGCTTGCGTCTCTTAATTGTCGCTATAATGGTTACTTGACGGTCCCCAATGGAAGTCATTCTGTCCCAGACATACTTATTGGTCTCGTGATCTAGATAAGAAATCTGGAGGATTATTCTCATGTGTTTGTTCTTAAAGTCCTTCAACTTGCTTTCAGTGGTTGCCAGTAGTGTCCAAGTCTCATCTCAACCGGACAATGGTTTTAACATGAGCTCTGTATGGCTGTAGCATTGCTGGAAGGCCAATGTTTTTGCTGGTCCATATTTTGATTAATTTTGTCATATTTGTCATTGCTGACCCAATCATATGATTAGACTCTTAAAAATGAAAGTCATTGAAATTTAAACATGTAAAACCTTGTGCCAGAAAACTACCATACATACTCATTCCATAGCGCGTTCATTCATAAGCCGACCCCCCCCCTCTTTTGGAAGAGAAATGTATAAAAAGTGTGTAACCTGCTCGTAAGCCAACCCCAAAAAAATAATAGGACAGCGTAAAAAAAATTTACACATTTTTTTTAAACTACAAGCTAAGTCGGTAAATTTGTAAAATAATTTATTAAAACATTCACAAAAATAAATAAAATGAAATAAGTGCAGATAATATTTTATAGCTTCTGGTAGAGCAGTTGAATCTTGTGGTATGTAGACAAGGACCTTGATGATTTACAATACCAACACCAATATTCAATGTACATGGAGAAATCCCCTATGACCCGCTCGTAAGAATTTGCACCAAAATTTTGTCCAAAAAAAGGTCGCCTTTAGAGAGAGTATATATACAGTAATTGATTTGCCCCACAGGATTCAATGTGGGACTTACTGCTACAAGCTAACAATAAAAACATGTCTTAAGTCTCAACACTCAACACGTTTTAAAAAATTCTGGTTAAGCTCTTCTCCCTGTAGCTTTATTATCAGGCTGTGCTGGTGAGTTTCTATCACATGGTGAAGCAATCTCCCTGTCTTCATATGAAGCAATCTCCCTGTCTTCATGTGAAGCAATCTTCCTGTTTTCATGTGAAGCAATCTTCCTGTCTTCATGTGAATCAATCTTCCTGTCTTCATGTGAAGCAATCTTCCTGTCTTCATGTGAGGCAATCAATCTGTCTTCATGTGAGGCAATCAATCTGTCTTCATGTGAAGCAATCTTCATGTGAGGCAATCAATCTGTCTTCATGTGAATCAATCTTCCTGTCTTCATGTGAATCAATCTTCCTGTCCTCATTTGAATCAATCTTCCTGTCTTCATGTGAAGCAAACTTCCTGTCTTCATGTGAAGCAATCTCCCTGTCTTCATGTGAAGCAATCTTCCTGTCCTCATGTGAAGCAAACTTCCTGTCTTCATGTGAAGCAATCTTCCTGTCCTCATGTGAAGCAATCTTCCTGTCTTCATGTGAAGCTCCAATGGGCTGTTGCTGAATAGACAAATTTTGTTACAGTAGTAAAAGAAACAGATCAATTAAAACATCTCTTGCTGACATGATTAAAAAAATAATTAAATCTCAAAATTAATGGATGAGTTTTTTGGGCAACAACCACAGGAAAAAAGAAGACTTTAAAAGAAGTTGTTTTCAATTAATTCTTGTAGATAATTTTTATTAGGCTTCATCTAATTTTCTTCTCCAATGCTAACCATTAGGAACATGTTCATTATTGCTAAGTAGCATGTGATTTGGGCAATACAGCATCTCTAAACCTGGTACACACAGACACCTGGTACACACAGACACCTGGTACACACAGACACCTGGTACACACAGACACCTGGTACACACAGACACCTGGTACTCACAGACACCTGGTACACACAGACACCTGGTACTCACAGACACCTGGTACTCACAGACACCTGGTACACACAGACACCTGGTACACACAGACACCTGGTACACACAGACACATGGTACTCACAGACACCTGGTACACACAGCTACTTGTTCCTCTCAAAGGGGGGAAACACAGAAGTTGTGTAATGCTGGGTGATATGCTATGGTATTGCGGCAACCAACCTCCAGGAAGAGGTTGTTTTAAAAATAAGGGGTGGGGAGTGGCAAGAGCAGCCTTCAGTTACACAGAAAAGGGAGTTGTGGGGGTGCTGTTGCACCGCTGTAACCAACCTCGAGGCACAGGTTGTTGTAATGCCAACCAACCTCGAGGCACAGGTTATTGTAAGGGAGACCAGCCCAGCTTTAGAATGACCCTTTAAGTCTATATCCTTCTTTCTACCAACAGGAAGCAGACTGCCTGTGGTGGAGTCCCATTGTCAGAGGTTGCGGATGTTGTACAGAGATTGTGCCAAGCCTCCCCCGCCACCATGTCGCACAGACATCAGACCGGTAAGAGCTGGTTCACACTTCCATATTTAGAAAATAACCCGCTGGAAAGAAATTCCTGTGTTTTTCTTGAACAGTTTTTTTTTCTTTCTTAAAACTAATTATTTAGCCCTGTTGCTAAAAGTTGATGTTAAGAGTAATCAAAATTTTCATTCGGTCACAATCGTCCTAATATGTGGATCCTCAGCTCCCTACCAGGTTCATACACTCACAACATTACACAGAAACAACACAAGCCCGGTGACTGAAATAATCCTTTATTGTCATTTCCCTCCTGCACCTGACACATACCACCAGACCTACTCCAAAAACTCTTGGCACACGTTCTCACAATCCCAAAATGTTCTGTTTACAAACTCACTCATAGACTAGTCTAAACACGACCTGCACACACCCTACCATAGACTAGTCTAAACACGACCTGCACACACCCTACCATAGACTAGTCTAAACACGACCTGCACACACCCTACCATAGACTAGTCAAAACTAGGGCTGTCAATATTGTTGAAAAATGCTGCCTGGGTACCCGTCCAAAATTTTAACGGGTACCCGGGTTAATGTTTGTCATTACTACCATTAGCCTTTTACTACTTTGAGATTGTGGAAATGCAAATTTTGATGTAATGAGTCAACGATGGGAAAATGATGACATTGAAATACTGCTGTAGTACAGTGGTGTAAAAACAATGAGCAGAGCGGTGCTAAGGTGATTGTTTTTGTCAGGGGGGGAGCGCTAATGGTATGTCGACATGGAGGTTTATGTCTAGTTCATAGCTGTAGCTGAAAACTGTTTTAATTAACCAAACTTTTCAGGACTTGCCCATACTTAGTGGACCCATCCCCCCAGCATTTATTTTTGTAATGCAGTGAAGATTGTTCAATGATTGATATAAGATTTTTAAAAAATAATTTTAAAAAAAAAACACGCGAAAAAACAACAGAATATAGCAGGTGTTTATTTCTTTTAAAGTATGGTGGGGATAGGATTGGAGACATATGTTAGGGGGTGGGGGTAGATAAAAGAAATTGGCGCGTCTCAATCAGTAACAAAGATGAGCGGCGTATTTCAAAGTCAAAGCTTAGATCATCTCTAGCCATTTCTAGTTATCGCTTGTGCCCTATTTTGTGTCACTGAGTGGACGGACCCACCCCCACCATTTATTTTTGTTATTATTGTGACAATCATTCAACGATTGAACTATTTCTTTAAAAGTATGGTGGGGATAGGAGTGGAGGCATGTTATGAGTGGGGGGGGGGAATAGAAAAACAACATTGGCTCGCTCTATGGGTAACAAAGATGTCGGCGTATTTCAAAGCCAAAGCCAAGGTCATTTCTAGACCTTCCTAGTTAATAGTAGTTGTCGGCGTTGTGTTCTATTTTCCTTACTTGAACAATAATTTATTTCTTATGTAAATGACAGTTGCCTTATTTTATTTATGGAAACTAATTTTTTAATGTCTTCCACTTGTCAAAATATGTTTGAGATTGTTCCACCCTCAATATGCTACATAAACTATTTTTAATGTTTATGCCCCCACACATCATTTACTTGCAAGTATTGTTTACACCTCACATGGGGGATAAGCAAAAATCGTTATGTTATATTTTTAAATGGTGTAGTTAGTAAAATAAATTCATACCCCTAATTGACAAAATACAACAGGGTTTTAGTTGAACTGACACAGTAATTTAAAGAGGGCTTTTATTCTATCACTGATTGAATTCTTACTTCAATAATGGTGTAAATAAATAAAATAAAATTTGGATTCAGTTCTCAAAAAAATTCAATATTTAGTTATTGATTTAAATAAATTTCACATGAAGCTATTACCCACTTTTAAGTTTTATTGAAAGTATATGTTTTTTCGTTTTTTGTATTTGGGTTAGTTGTTGCTTATGATGTTTTGTTCAGCTTATAATTAAAATACAATTGTCTTCTCATCTTTCAGTCCAAGGAGATGATTTGGGATGTTGCCCGCCCCTTTCCCCCTACCAGAGCTTGTCTCTTCTCTCATGGCATGACGGCTGTCATGTTTCTTGGAGATCCAAGTGCAGGTGTTGGCCTGCCCAGAGGAACCATGGTCTATGCAAACCAGCCCATTCCCAAGGAGGTAGGAAAATAAATTCATTGCTAGCAGTGAAGTTTTCTTATATCAATCCTATTTGACTTTTGCTAGATTGTCTTAATACCCTTTGAGTTTTAGTTTTTGTTGTCTGACCATGATTAGTGGAATCATTATAAAAAAAACTAGACATTGAATACTTACAGCAATAAAAATGAACTGAAATATGCATAGTTCTCAGGATACCCCCCCCCCCCCCCCCCAAATTTACTGATTTATATTCCTTCAATTGATTTAAATAACTTTGAACATGATCTATCGTTTGTGTTCATTTTTTTAATCGTAATTTTCTTTGGTCTTTTATATTATGTAGACCCTGACAAATGGAATGAACGCAACACGGTTCATTTAAAATAGAGTTATTTTTATTTATTTTTTTTGCAAGATCATTTGTATTCTACTTTTGAACCCCTCATGTATACAATACGCTGAATTTCAACCTGATCCATTATTATCTAATTTTTAATTATTTTTTTTTACATTTTTAGTCAAATCTTTTTTTAAAAGGATTATCTTGATAATTGTTAAAGAGGATGTGTGCCTGGATCATAAAAAAAATTGTGTGCATACCAACCTGACCCATTGTGCCTGGATCATAAATAAAAATTGTGTGCATACCAACCCGACCCATTGTGCCTGGATTTATTCAAATGGCTTTTTTTTTGCATGACAATGTGTCTGCATTCAGGCTCCATCATTTTACTGGGAACTGGAGATCTCTTCATTTGGTGACTCTCATGATGAAAGTGGTGCTGTTGTCTCATTTGGATTCGCTCCCCCTGCTGAGAAAAAAGATGCAGCATGGACCAACCCCGTTGGCACCTGTCTATTTCTAAAGTAAATATAAAAACTCTGGCTTGTTTGTATGTATTTAACTTGAAATTCTGCAATGTTTAAAAAATTTTCTTTGAAAAATTTTAAAAAAACTAGCAAAAAACCCGAACTTTGAAAAAAAAAGTTGTTGATGTTAATCTTGCCAATTGTTCACTGGTTTAATTATTTGAAATAATTTTTACATTTTGAAACAAAAACAAAAATGTATATATTCTTTTAGTTTATGAATCGAATAAGTCACTAACCTAACAGTAAGTGTGATTAGCAAAAAATGATTTTTTTGGTTTTGTTTTGTCTCCCCAGAACAGGCAACGGTGTACACTACAATGAAAAATGTAATAATTCATGTTATATAATAGAATATTTCAAATGGTTTGTTTTGCCTCCCCAGCACAGGTAAAGCTGTTCACTACAATGAAAAATGTAGTAATTCTTGTAACATAAAATGGAATAATTCATCAGCCTAACACAAAAAGTTTGTTTTGCCTCCCCAGCTCAGGTAAAGCTGATCACTACAATGAAAAATGTAGCAATTCTTGTAATGCGTGTATTGAATAATTCATCAGTCTAACACAAATGGTTTGTTTTGCATCCCCAGCACAGGTAAAGCTGTTCACTACAATGGAGCCAGCCTGCTGCAGTGGAGGAGCGTCAGGCTGGACGTGACCATGAGTGCAGGGGACGTGGCTGGCATTGGGTGGGAGAGAACTGGAGACTCACAGGACAACGCCCAGACGCCTAAAGGTGGATTGTCTGGTCATTCATAGATCCTAAAAAAAGGGGTGGTGTTGTCTCCCTTTCAACAAAAAAAAAAGTTAATTTAGTTTCCTTCCTTCCCCCCCCCCCCCTTTTTTTTTATAGACACCATTAAAAAAAAACATGTTTCTCCTCTTAGGTTTCAAAAATACCTACATGAAGAAGTATAAATATAGTTGATGTAGTTTGTTGTCTTTTATGCATGTATATAAAACTGATAAAAAAAACTGACTTTGATTATGGTACCTAAAGGGAGTTATCTCCCTTTGTCTCCCTTTGTTGTTTGATGTTTTGTTTTAATCTCAAATCTCTATGGCATATATCAGCTAAAAAAATGCAACAAAGATCAATTTTCCTATTTACTTTATTATTTGTGGAATATCTTGAATAGTTTTTTGCCCTTATCTATATTTTTTGTAATACATTGTGTGTTTTTTTTTGAGTCAGCCACTACAATGTTAAATAACTACTTTCTGTGACAGGTCAAGTTTATTTCACATACAATGGCAAGCGTCTCAACGCATCTCTGGACAATGTCTCTGGAGCTATGTACCCAGTGGTGCACATACAAAAAAAGGTAGCATTCATTGACAGTCTATCAGTATAAGGCTTATGTACCTTTTGCTCAAATGATCTATCTTAATGGAGTAGTTAGATAAAGATAAAAAATTTCAATCCACTGATAATGCCTAAATATTATATATCTCATTCTTATGTACCATTTGCTCAAATGATCTATCTTAATGGAGTAGTTAGATAAAGATAAAAAATTTCAATCCACTGATAATGCCTAAATATTATAGATCTCATTCTTATGTACCATTTGCTCAAATGAAGACAATTTCTTCTAAAAATTATTTAACTCTTAAAGTCGCATAAGGTTTTCAATAAACTTCCGCCTCATTCCTGTAAAGATTTCCCGTATTGCGGTGCGATCAACTGGTTATGAAATTTAAAAATTTGCGTAAAATCCATTTATAATATTATTGTCTTACTGACTTCTTTTTTTAGGCTAAGAATGGTTATTTTACGCATCCAAAAGACCGTACTGAGTTTAAAACAATATTTACCTGTAGTTTAGTACTATTATTTTAGTAATAAAGTATAGCGAAAACGTATCTTAGAAAAAAAAAAGTTAAAACTACCAAAAAACATCGTGAATACATCATTTTTCAAGCATTGAAGAGTTTTTCCATTCCGAGATCTCATTTCTAACAAGAGTGGCATCTAGGGACGCTTTAAGGATAGCGGGCAGAGACGCATTACAATGCTTTGCGACTTTAAGAGTTAAATATCCACTAATACCAACTTAATAAAATGAAAAAGTTGGAACCGCCCCTACCCCAACCCAAAAAAATAATAAAAATTCTCGTAATAATTTTTTTTAATGTTCTTTTTCAGAATTGTCGCATGAAGGCCAATTTTGGCTCAAAACCTTTTGCTTATGCCGAAGGTCAGCAGCACCGGGAGGCAGCAGAGGCCGCCAACGATGTGCTGAGAGACATAAGGGAGTCGTTTGGTCACCTCCCTTTCCACACAGCCTCGGACAGCGAGAGCGACACCACAGAGCCGGTCCAGGCGTCCACACAAGAGTCCACGGCCAGGGACAGCAGGACGCCGCCCAAGGCCCCCTGCAAGGTTGCCGAGCCGCCGCCCACACTGAAAGGTGCGATTGCTGTTTATGTTCTGTTGGTTTTTACTGTTAGATAGATATACAAATATCATTAAAAAAAACTATAGGCCAGTCATTTTTTTTTAATGCTTCGACATTTTAAAGCATCAAGCAATAAAAAATAATTCATGAAAAATTAAGTTAAAATTTTCTAAATTAGATCCCTTGTTGTTAGGATAGACACAACAGAATGAAAGCTTTTTGTTTAGAACCTGTATTATTATTGGTTGTGAGTCATTAAGGCACTTTGAGGAAATAAAAATCAAAACTTGTGACAATACTGAATAGTTGATCAGGGCATGAGAAAACAAAGATCTGGTTTTTGAGATATGGGGACAAGGGCAAGGGGCATGGGGCATTACATTCAAATGTAAACAAATGTTCTAGTTGTGGGGGTATAAACTTTCTTATCTTAACCTCAGAGTACCAGATTGATGCCAGTATCAATTATAAGCTACTGTCTTGCTATGACAACTTTCTTATCTTAACCCACTGCCTTGCTATGACAACTTTCTTATCTTAACCCACTGCCTTGCTATGACAACTTTCTTATCTTAACCCACTGCTTTGCTGTGACAACTTTCTTATCTTAACCCACTGCCTTGCTATGACAACTTTCTTATCTTAACCTACTGCCTTGCTATGACAACTTTCTTATCTTAACCCACTGCCTTGCTATGACAACTTTCTTATCTTAACCCACTGCTTTGCTGTGACAACTTTCTTATCTTAACCTACTGCCTTGCTATGACAACTTTCTTATCTTAACCTACTGCCTTGCTATGACAACTTTCTTATCTTAACCCACTGCCTTGCTATGACAACTTTCTTATCTTAACCTACTGCCTTGCTGTGACAACTTTCCTATCTTAACCCACTGCCTTGCTATGACAACTTTCTTATCTTAACCTCAGAGTACCAGGTTGATGCCAGTGTCGATTATAATCCACGGCCTTCCTATGACAACTTTCTTATCTTAACCTCAGAGTACCATGTTGATGCCAGTGTCGATTATAATCCACGGCCTTCCCATGACAACTTTCTTATCTTAACCTCAGAGTACCAGATTGATGCCAGTGTCAATTACAAGCTTCTGCCTTGCTATGACAACTTTGTTGTCACCGGACCGGACACCATGTTTGTCCGGCCCAGCGAGGAGGATTCCGAGGACGAGGCCATGGTCGAGGAGTCCGCCCTGGAGGATCACTACGCTCTCCTGGTCAAGGCCTGGGAGCAGAAGGTGTTTCCTGTCATCAGGAGAAGATTCCGCAATGAGGCAGAGAGGAAAGACGGACTGGAGCAAATCAGAGGGGCCTTACAGCTAGGTGAGCATTTTAGTTTATGTGTTGGGCATGAGGCCCGACTGGAGCAAATCAGAGGGGCCTTACAGCTAGGTGAGCATTTTAGTTAATGTGTTGGGCATGAGGCCCGACTGGAGCAAATCAGAGGGGCCTTACAGCTAGGTGAGCATTTTAGTGTATGTGTTGGGCATGAGGCCCGACTGGAGCAAATCAGAGGGGCCTTACAGCTAGGTGAGCCTTTTAGTTAATGTGTTGGGCATGAGGCCCGACTCGTGCGTTAAGTTCCCCTCCCATCTTCTGAGGTTTTTTTTTGTTCACATCCCACATCAAAGTTAAAGAACAATAACCAGTTGGTGAAAGGATGGTGAATGACAATGTTCATTTCAGTTTACAGTTCCAAGGAAATCAAGTTTTTAGAAATTCAGTTTCTTTGATCTTTAGATGTTTTTTGAAGAAAGAAGGTTCAAAGATTAGCTATAAAATAAAAATATACAATATGACTTCTCCAGCGGCCAAATAAGCATCTCCTGGTTGGTCACTTGCCTGGCGTGAGTGACCTTGATAGGATTGTGCTAATTTTAAATCCTATGGATGTGTAGACGTTACAGTAAAGCCATCATGTGTTACATTATTACTGATATGTCTCCTGGCACAGTCATTTTTCTCATCATATCCCCCCCCCACACACACACAGGCATGACAGACATTGCCAGACAGACTGTCGAGTTCCTCTACGAAGAGAACGGCGGGATCCCCCGAGACCTGCAGCTGCCCACCATCGACGACATCAAGGAGGACCTGGCCAAGTTCACGATCGACCGGGTCAAGAAGGGGACCACTGTGGTCATACGCACCCCCAGCGGGGTCAACGCCTATGCTGCCACTCAGCTGCCCAAGTTTGCAGTACGCAGCATGCTGAAGACATTCGGCCTGACCGGGACTGTCCTTGATGTGGACACTGTAAGTGTCATCATAAATTTGACCTAGATAAAAGTTGGTTTATAATACTGCAGCAGTGCATTTTTATCACTAGAAATTAACCAAAAAACGATAGTTCCCACTAACTTCATAGATTTCTCTGTATGAGTTTTTTGGGTTGTATCTATTTTTAAAATGATGTCAGAAGCTGACACTATATGCAGGCCTGCCAACCCTCCCGATTTTTTACCCATGCTTACGAAATCCCGATAAGACCCTTAATCTCCCGATTTTCCGAAAAAAAAAAATCACCATGAAAAATCCGAATGCGAAAAAATTATAAAAAGAAAAAGCCCCAAAAAAATAAGGAACTGCTTGATTTATATGATGACTTCCTGTTTTTTCTCCCGCACTTCCGTTATTTAAAGGATTAAGTTATTGTGTCATTCTTCACTTGATATTCTAATAATAATAATAATAAAATGATGATTTATATACCGCTGTATCCCAGCAAGGATCCAGGTTCACAGCGCTTTACATGGAAACAAAAATACATATATAAATAAAAAGAAACATTCATAGCATATTAACTATCATCCATCCGTTTATTGGACTTAAAAATAATTCATTGTGTGGTGCCTATTTCAAAGAGGAAGCTTAACGTGACAACATGGATACATTTTTGAAAAGATCTGCTGTGGCAACAAATGAGGTCGAATCTGACAATGCTGAAACTCCAACCAAAAAAAAAAAAAACGTTATGCTCAACGTTTTAGAAAGGAATATACTGAGAAGCATTAGTTTCTTAGATCATCATCCCGTGGGGAATTTTGCAATCTTTGCCAAACCCACTTAAGCATAGAAAGGGGTGGTTATAATGACATTCAAAAACATATAACTACTAAGTAACATGCAGCTAACAGCATTGTCATTGACAGTGAAACTACAAACTAATGCACTTTAGGAAAAGCTGAATGAGAAGTCAAGAAAAGTGGTTGTAGAGCGCCTAAAGTCTTTCTGTAGCTCTCAAGTATATGAAAGAGAAATTTCCACTATCTGACCCACTCTACCACCATGCCAAAGTGTTAAATATGAATTGGAGAGATAGTGGTACCTTTGCTGACCTTCATTTTTTTTTAAAGAAAATTCCAATGACCTGTTCACTGGACTCCTATGAGGAACAATTCAGGAAGTACCAGATTATGGACCTACCAAAGGAAGTGCTTACCTCAATCAGGGTGGATGAACAGTGGCACTTCCTGAAAAACTTTAAAAATCCAATAACAGACCAAGTGGAGTTTAAGGATTTGGCTACTGCCATGCTTGCAGTGTGCTGCATTCCCCACAGCAATGCAGATGCCGAAATAATTTTTTCTATTGTCAAGAAAACTATACAGAGTCAAGGGCCTCTATGAAAGTGGAGACTCTGTCTAATTTGTTGGTCACCAAAGTTACCAATTGCCATGGCAACTTACAAATGTCCAAAGAGTTGTTGGGCAAATGTAAAAAGGCCACAAGAGAAATGTTGTCAAACTGAACACATGCAAGTTGTGTACATATGTAAATAATGATTATTCTGTTCTGTGCATATGTATATATGTACATTTGTACTGATGTTAATATTCATTCTGTGGACTATTACATGAAAATGAAGGTAAATGATTATTTCTTTAACTTTTAATTATTTAACTATTGATAATTAAGTGTATAGATTTAGACCACGGCGCTAATGACTTGCGATCCCGACTTGCGCGCGCACCATCTACAGATTTTTTTTTGGGCAAGTTGGCAGGTCTGTATATGCTAATTTTAATAATTTTTTTAATGATGTTTTATTTTTAATTTTTAATTTAGGCCAACGAACTGGTACAAGTAGAGACCTACCTGAGGAGTGAAGGGGTTTTGGTTCGATTCTGGTATCCCTTGCTCATGTTGGAGAAACCTGCCCAAGGAATGAGGAAGGCATCCATAACAGGGGGGCAAACAATGGACACATCAAACATATTTATACATAGGTACTTTGAGCCTGCCTTACTACATACCTCTATACATAGGAACATTCATATTAGCTCACCTCTATAGACTATATGTCTGCTATCAGATCAGCTGATCTCAATAAGTTTTAACATAGCTGATTTCAGATCAGCTGATCTCAATCAGTTTTAACATAGCTGATTTCAGATCAGCTGATCTCAATCAGTTTTAACATAGCTAATTTCAGATCAGCTGATCTCAATCAGTTTTAACATAGCTGATTTCAGATCAGCTGATCTCAATCAGTTTTAACATAGCTGATTTCAGATCAGCTGATCTCAATAAGTTTTAACATAGCTGATTTCAGATCAGCTGATCTCAAACATAGCTGATTTCAGATCAGCTGATTTCAAACGTAGCTGATTTCAGATAAGCTCATCACTATAAATCTGGTCAAAAGTTTTTAGCGCATTTTCGAGAAGTCGAATGCGCTATTGCACCCGTTTTGTCCGTCCGTCCGTCATCACCCTTGATCTCAGCATCCATAAGTCCTAGACCCATGAGGTATATATGTTTTTTGTATGTCCTGACCTGCCATTTGTGCATCAACACTCAGTTACTCGATCCGTTAAAAAACCCCGTTAAAACTACCAAAAAATATTTCGAATCGAGAGGTAACACTAGCGCAGGGAACGGCCGCCATTGCCGGAAGTCGAATACATAGTTTTTCAAGCATTGAAGAGTGGTGCGAAAGCGTGCAAAAGAATTAGTTTTTTTTTTAGTTGACGTCATTAGAATATGTGTAAAAGTTTAGAGAGTTTTACGTCATCATTTGTGGTGACTTGTAGTTAGATTAAAGAGAAAATAAAAAATTTTTAAATGTACAGAAATGACTTTTAAATTAAAAAAATGTCAGGTATATTCATTACACAAGAAAATTCATAAAAATATGTCTAAAATCTAAACACAATTACTGATAACTACATAATGCTGATATCTAACATAAGTACTGATACATAATACGAAAATGCGCTAACACGTCCTGAATTCCAATAGGGACCAGGCTTAACATGATTTTTTTTATATCCCAAGTAATGCTCAAACATGTTATAAAAACTCAATTACTTGTGGGAAAGTTTTGGTATAAAATTAGCTTATTAACTCTTAAGGTTTTCAATAATCTTCCACCTCATTCCCATAAGGATTTCTCGTATTACAATCAACTGGTTATGAAATTTAAAAAATTGTGTAAAATCCATTTATAATATTATTGTCATACTGACTTCATTTTTTAGGCTAAGAATGGATATTTTACGCATCCAAAACACTGTTTTGAGTTAAATACTATAATTTCCTGTAGTTTTGTACTATAATTTTTATAATAAAGTATAGAAAAATCACTTCTTTAAAAACAAAAGTTAAAACTACCAAAAAACATTGTGAATCGAGCGATAACACTAGCGTGGGAAACGGCCGCTATTGCCGGAAGTCGAATACATCATTTTTCAAGCATTGAAGAGTTTTTACTTTCCGAGATCTCATTTCTAATGAGAGTGGTATCTAGGGATGCTTTGGGGATAGCAGGCAGGGACGCATTACAATGCTTTGCGACTTTAAGAGTTAATCATAGAATTTATCCTCTACATGTCAAGTAAATATGACAAATGATTTAAAACAGTTGTTTACTTTGTAATGCTCTTTTTCATATTGATTTTGTTTTATCTCCCCTCCAGAGAACTGTTGTCCAGTGAGTCCTCCCTTGCCCGAATGTATCTGCGCACAGCCTTCCTACGCCTCACTGACCACTGTAACTCCCCAGCCATGGAAGTGACCACCTGTTCCGCCAGCCTGGGATCTGGCATGGCAGCGTGTGCCGCCACTCTGCAGGTAGACCATCCTGTGGGTGTGTCAGTGGGTGTGGCTTAACAGCTGTTGATATTGAATTCAAACGTTTTTTTTCTCATCTTGCTTCTGTAAAAATTTATATAGTTATTACGTCATCTTGCCTTTTTGCTAATTGATTTCTTATGAATTTGTCAACTTGAAACATCACCAAAGGCTTATGTATCCCCTGAGGAATATTTCATGCAGTTTTTCACATTTACTCTAAACCTAATGCCTTTTCACCAAAATTTTGCAAGTACGACACTCTGAGTGTAAAAACAAAACAAAGGTGTCAAATAGGCAAGTCGTACTATTCATTCTCTCCAATGTTGACAGTTGTAAAGTGAAAGTCCTCCTGCTTGACCATGTCCAAGTGTAGTATGTGACCCAAAATTAATCGTAAAAATCTTGGCATCTTTGAACTACAGCCTTGACCTTAATCTCACCTTTCTATGAATATATTCAGTCTTTTTCATTCTGATCTCTTCTAATGCCTTCTCAGACTCATTCTGTTATAATCTGTTTGTTAAAAAAAAATGTTTAAAATTTGGTTCTAAACATGATCATATGACAACTTGTCACTGTTTTGTAACTTAGTTCTACACATGATCACATGACAACTTGTCATTGTTTTGCTTGACCCTGCCAGGAACTGGACCTGGAGAACATTCAACTCTTGTCCGAGCACCTCCTGGCAGCCCCCTTCACCACCGGCACCCTGGAGGCCACCTCCCCGTTCCAGGTCTCCCAGCTGTCCCAGCTGCTGCTGACCCCACTTGTCTCGCTGACCAGCCTGGTCTACAGATCCGACTTGAGGCTCAAGCGGGAGCTTGCAGTGGCCATCGCCCGGGCGTCCAACCAGGGGGAGGACTACCTCATTGAGCTGACCAATCAGCTGTGCATGTGTCTGCAGGTGAGAAGTGGCCGGGGAAATAAAAAATTTATCTTCTTTGATGGCAAACCAGAAATGAGGTGGTGACCAGAAACTTAAAATTTCTCAATAAAAAATTTTCATTTGTAGCAGTTCTTTTATTATTAGAAATTGTTATGATTTTTTTATTATTAGAAATTGTTATGATTGTCGATTGATGTTGAATTAAAAAAAGCAAAGCTACATTTTATTAATTGTTTTGATCACATATGTCGTTAGTGTGTCTTGTACTCAGGAGAGTTATGATACCTTGTATTCTAACAGAGGAGAGTTATGATACCTTGTATTCTAACAGAGGAGAGTTATAATAGCTAGAGGAGTAGTCTGTGTTCTCTATTAATTTATTTTGTTAACATTCTTTTTCCATTTCATCCCAGACGGCACCAGAGATGTTCCCATACGTCAACTTTGTGGTCAACGAGAACAAGATCAGTACCGATGTCCACTTCCCTGGGGCGGCCTGCGTCCTTGTGTCTTGTATCAAGAACTCGGACTCTGGGAACAAAGAGTAAATTAGCCTTTGTGTTTTAATTTTGACCTATTTATAACCAATATATGACACAGTGGACATGGAATAATTCTCGGGATTTATTTTTTTTTTAACCGCACACTATGATTTTTTCCAACAACCTTTATATTGTTTTTTTTTTAAAGTTGAATTCAAGTGAGAAGAAAAACAACTGTTATTTGCTTTTTTTTTCAGCTTTTAAACCTATTCAATAAAAGTAATTTGCTTGGAGAATAAACCCCAATTTTAATTTTATGTAGAGTAAATCAATCTTTTCATGTTAAAGTGATGTATTGCTGACAACCATTTTTTTGTGTACAGGAATCCACCATACAGGGCTCCATGGGCCAGAATCAGCACCTACACTGGCAAACGAATCAAGAAGTGTGGTCAGGTCACACGACAGGAAGTGGTCTGCTATCCCCGTGACGTCCACAATCAAACCAACACCAGTGACCAGTACGCCGCAGCCATCATCCCTGGAGATCGTGTTTACGTGAAGATTGGGGTCTCGCCCCCTCCTGGGGCCACTGTCACCCTCCACGCCCTCCCTCCCCAGTTCCTGCTGGCCGTGGCCTACATGGAGACCCTCGTCACAGAAACCTTCGGATGCGGGACCCAAGCTTGCGGGGTCAGGTCGGAGAAGGTCAGCGCGCAGCGAGACTGCAGCATCAACTCTGAGCTCAGCGTTTCCAGCGGTTCCTCCGCCACTTCCTTATCCATGAACGTCGAGCTCCCTGACACGAACCCAAGCCTGTGGAGCTTGGATAACATTAACGTGACGCCGCCCGTGTTCCTCCACATGATTGAGTTCTTGTGTGGATTTCTGTGGAAGACGGACGTGCCGGCCCTGATGAAGGAGTACATGCTCCACCTCCTGGCGCAGACCCTGAGGATCCTCCACTACAGCGAGGGGAGTGAGGGAAGCCGGCTGACCAAGCTCAGTATGAGGCTCAGTCCCACACAAGGCATGCTCAACCACCTGCCCAGGGAGCTCAAGAAACTCTACGACCTCGAGGCCAAGAACCTTCCGGAGATGACCACCAACGCCGGCCAGGGGATAGGCCTGGGCGTGACCGACACAGGCAGGTGGTCGACGTACCTGCACGCGCTGATGGAGGTGTGCCTGGCCATATCCGAGGTCATCCCCGGTGAGATGTACCCAGGTGGCAAGGCTGCTGACCATGCCAGTGAAGAGCCAGGGGCCGGAACCAGCTCGGTGTCACAGGGACTCAAGGTGGCCAGCAAGAAGAAGAAGCTGAAGCCCAAGCAAGACAGGATGGTCGCCTCGATCCGTAGGTCCAGTGTGGATCAGAGAGGGGGGGTAGACAGCTCGGACAACGTGGACCCTTCCCTCAGCACCAGCAATGTACATTTGTCCCACTCCCTGGACGCCCAGCCAACACCAGCAACCGGCATTCCGGTGGCGACATCACCCCCTGTGAAAGCTTCCAGCAATTCAAGCATCTGCACCGTGTCTGTCGCCTCGTCCTCTTCGTTGGCCAAGGTTGATGATGCAGCCTGGTTTCCTGCGGCGGCCTCCACTTCTAAAATCCTTCGCTACCTGGCTCTCAAAGAGCCACACTGCCTGGAGGAAGTGGGCGAGGCGGTCAAGGTGGCAGCTCAGTCTCTCATCATGCCCACGGCACATTCAAGACTTTTAGTTATCACAGGAATTCCCACTTATCTGGATCTGAACACCGTCAAGAAATCCATCCGTAAAGTCTGCAACAGTCACGGGGGGCTGGACCATGATGAAATATACGTGCCCACCCCAGGGGATCTGAATGGGGTCTCTGCCAGGGCGGTGGCTCAGGAGCCCACCGTGCCGCCTCTGGCCACTTTAGGGGCCGACCCTGGCACTGTGCCCAGTGAGTCCAGCCAGCAGGAGGGTAGGCTCGAGTCCTCCATCTCCCAGCCCAGCACACCCACCACACCCACACCGGAGTCTAAGAAAAAATCCAGGCTCATCGAAGGCTACGCCGTGATAAGCCTGCCTTCAAAAACTAAAATAGACCTTGTCAAAAAATCTTTCCTGAAATCAAAATGGCTGAACCTCGGGCTTGGCGAAGAGGCGGCCGCCAGCCTCGAGGCTCCGGATGAGAATTTGAACGTCCAGACAGTCACACCAGCCTTACTCACCGAGCCAGAGGCGAACTCTGCCCTGGAGAGTTACCTCCTCTTTAAGCTCTCCGGCAAAATGGGTGGCCAGACTTTGGGGCCAGTGGCCAGTCAGATTCTGACGGAGATCTTCTACAGCAGTTACTTTGTTGACCAGCAGCAGGACTCGGGGGACATCTGTCTTTCCAAGGAGCAGATCCTCAACACGGCCAGGGAGAACCTGCTGGCTCCATTCTTCAACGCTGTCAGACCCAGCAAGAAGCTGCTAGCAGACGCTGTGACGGGGGTTCTGAGACAGTATGGAGTGGTCAAGACTAGAGACAAGGACACGTGAGTCTACCTCCTTGTTTTTTTTTTGTTGGTCACACATTTTTATTGTCAATTGATTCCATTTAATTTCAAGACATGCAGCAAAGTTCTAGATTTCAAATGTTATGTGTAAGTGTGTTGGGATGCAGTGGGTTTTTTTCACATAAATACTTTGTGCTTGAAGTGTCTTAGTGACAAATTTATGGAGACTCACTAAATTGTTATAGCTTCCTCTCACTGTGTCGTGCCACTAAATTGTTATAGCTTCCTCTCACTGTGTCGTGCCACTAAATTGTTAGAGCTTCACTCTCTCTCTCTCTGTGTCCTGCCACTAAATTGTTAGAGCTTCACTCTCTCTCTCTCTCTCTCTGTGTGCTGCCACTTAAGATATTTTCTTGTTGCCGCAGTCACTGATACTTGAACCCAGCCACTTTAGAATAGCCATTTCTATTTTGCTAGTATGTTTTCTTGATTAAATATAGGTTTGTGAGTTGTGTTTTTGATGCAGCTGATTCATCTTCTTCTATGTATTTATGTAACCACCATCAGTTCTCTGATTATTATGGGTCCTCAATGCCCTTTCCTTGACAAATGTCAATGACCCAATAGTGCTTGGGGGGATTCAGGGACACTCTTAACATTTAAAGCCCCATAAGGTTTTTGGTAAACTTTTGCCCTTATAGCCGTGGTCTGTGACCGCTGCATCACTTGCCAACAGATCATCTCTCATAGTCTGTGGAAGCAATTATCTTCTGCATAGAAAAAGCGTCTGTATATCTAAGGTCAAGACTCACCCAATCCAACATTGTGGACAGACTCACCCATTCCAACATTGTGGACAGACTCACCCATTCCAACATTGTGGACAGACTCACCCAATCCAACATTGTGGACAGACTCACCCAATCCAACATTGTGGACAGACTCACCCATCCCAAAAAATACTTTAGTTGATTTTTAAATTCCTTAAAAAAATTTAAAATAATCATGCTTATTCTGACCAAGTTAACAAAGCCGTGAAATCCTTCACGATTTTACTACAGCCAACTCTTTGATCAAACCTCAGGTCACCCGTTGCCACGGACAAGAGCAGCAAGGGAAAGACAACCAAGAAGCCAGTCTCTAGATCCCATAAGGAGAAACAAGCTCTGAGCCTGGAGAAGGAAAAGGAGGAGAAGTAAGTTTTGTTTGTTTGTTTTTTGTTGTTTTTTTTACACCTGGTAAAATAATGACTTTTTACAAAATATTAGATCAATAGTTATGGATGCCAGTGCAGCATACAGTAGTATAATGGGTATGTCAGAAACTCATTGGAATTAGATGTCAGTGCTCAGGATACAGTAGCATAAAGGGAATGTCAGACTTCATTGGAATTAGATATGGGGCCGCGGTGGTCGAGTGGCAAGCGCACTCGACTGTCGTTCCGATGGTCATGAGTTCGATTGCATGGGAAGCCAGGGACTTGTTCCCGGGGCCTAGGGCGTCCCCAAGTTCCGCCCAGCTCCAAATGGGTGAAAAGCGGCGGGGTAATGCGTGGAACCCTTAGCCGTGGCATGTGAACGCTGCATCACTTGCCAAAAAACAACTGCTGCCTTGCAGATGGTCTTGGCTGACCAAAGGCTATGGAAGCAAATCCAGAAAATACAGCAGGCTGAAGTCGGAGACCACAGGCCAATTGGCGCAAAACTCGTGGCACGCAAAACTCAATATTCAATGTTGAGAACGAAGAAGAAGAAGATGCCAGTGTTCAGGATACAGTTGCATAAAGGGAATGGAGAATTCCTTGGAGTGAGGCAAAAAAAGGGGGAAAAAAGAAAAAAATCATTATATATATATAAAATGTTCCGCGATATTGTTCCGCTTCCTTTGTTGAAGTAACTTTTTTGTGTAAACTCTGTGTGTTAGGAATGTTATCAAATATCTCTAAAGGATTCAGTAAAAAATAAAATTTAACTGACAAGATAGGTTTTAAGATAATAAACACCAGATGTGTAGAGAAAAAAAAGATATTACAAACAAGCATACAGTTTAACATGAATTTTTTAATTAGAGCAGCTTTTAGTCAGGTGTGTTGCCTCAGGTTCACGGGTGTGTTGCCTCGGGGTCACATGTGTGTTGCCTCAGGTTCACAGCTGTGTTGCCTCAGGTTCACGGGTGTGTTGCCTCAGTTTCACGGGTGTGTTGCCTCAGGTTCACATGTGTGTTGCCTCAGGTTCACGGGCGTGTTGCCTCAGGTTCACAGGTGTGTTGCCTCAGTTTCACAGACGTGTTGCCTCAGGTTCACAGGTGTGTTGCCTCAGGTTCACATGTGTGTTGCCTCAGGTTCACAGGTGTGTTGCCTCAGGTTCACATGTGTGTTGCCTCAGGTTCACAGACGTGTTGCCTCAGGTTCACAGACGTGTTGCCTCAGGTTCACATGTGTGTTGCCTCAGGTTCACAGGCGTGTTGCCTCAGTTTCACGGGTGTGTTGCCTCAGGGTCACATGAGTGTTGCCTCAGGTTCACATGTGTGTTGCCTCAGGTTCACAGACGTGTTGCCTCAGGTTCACAGGTGTGTTGCCTCAGGTTCACATGTGTGTTGCCTCAGGTTCACAGGTGTGTTGCCTCAGGTTCACAGGTGTGTTGCCTCAGTTTCACGGGTGTGTTGCCTCAGGTTCACATGTGTGTTGCCTCAGTTTCACAGGTGTGTTGCCTCAGGTTCACAGGTGTGTTGCCTCAGGTTCACATGTGTGTTGCCTCAGGTTCACAGACGTGTTGCCTCAGGTTCACAGGTGTGTTGTGACAAGTTCACATGTCTGCTAAGACTGGTTAACAAGTGCGCAGCTTTAGGTTTACAGGTTTGCTCTCAAAGTATTAAAAAATAATGTTTAAAATATCAAAAACTCCTGCCTCTATTTGACAAGCTTGTGTTTGTGTGCTCAGATCTCAGTCAGCAGATAAAGAGAAACTCAGTGCAGCCGGCAAGGAGGACACTGAGAAAACTGAGAAGTCACCCAAGGAGAAGGAAGGGGCCACTGCAGACGTGGCACTCAAGGAATCAAAGGTCAGTATTAAAGGTCATGGCCATTCTGTGAGCAAATTTGGACAGTCAATAGTTTTTTTTGGTACTTAATAATATAAGAATTCATTCATAATACTTGTTTGACATGCTATACTCACTTAATGAAGGCAGCTCACCTTGAACTTATCAAAATTTAACATTTTAGCAACATTAATTATTTGCTCATTGTAGTATATTGGTATATTATGAAAGGTTAACACCGGACTAAATAATCAAGTAAATGAATGGTAGCACTTCCGGCAGTTATAGAATAATTAGCAAAATACCCATGCTTTGCAGTGGAAAATTAGGATTTCAGTTAGCGTAATACCCATTAAAAACACTAATTGATTTTATTCTAGACTAGCAAAATACCCGCGCTTTGCAGCAGAAAATTAGGATTTCAGTTAGCGTTAAAACCCGCGTAATACCAATTCAAAACCCAAATTGATTTTAATCTAGATCATGATGGATATACTAAATATATTAACTTCACCGTCTTTTCTCTTTTTTGTTGTTTCTCGGTAGAACTAAAGCAAAAAATTACAGATTTCCCGTGATCCTATCGAGCTGAAAATTATATATTTTTTCGCCTGTTAGCATTGTAGCGTTGCAGGAGGGATGTCATTAACTTCCCAAACTTTTATACTTTTACCTACATGGAAAATTGGAGAATTAGGGATGAATCAGTTTTTATTGTTAGAAAAAAATTAATTTGGGCCTCGCTTCCAGTAAGTGATAATTAAAATAATCTTTATGCATGTTACCATTGTGGATGTGTACTCCTTAACTTCCCAAAGTTTCATTCTTCTACCTACATGGGAAATTGGAGAATCAGTGATTTTCAGTTTTTATATAGCTCATATAAGTAAAAAAAACTACATTTTGGCCCCCGACCCCTAATTAATTTAAATATTTTTTCACCTGTTACCATCGTGGAAGTGAACTCAATAACTTCCTAAAGTTTCATGCTTCTACCTAGTCTGGAAATAGGAGAATTAGCGATTATCAATTTTAATAGCCCATAGAAGGGACAAAAAGTTTTTGGGCCTCCAGCCCCTCATGAGCGGGAATTTTTACCTTCTTTTTCACCAATTTTCGTTGTGTGAGGGTACCCAACAACTTCCCAAAGTGTCATGCTTCTACCAACACGGGAAGTTGGAGAATTAGTGATGAGTGAGTCAGTCTGTCAGTGATGGCTTTGGCTTTTATTAGTATAGATAATAAATATGGTGTTGAAGGTGAACTCTAACGTCTTGTTTGTATTAATATGTAATTTACTGAAACCACTCAGTACACTTCACTCATTTTTAAAATATTTCTTAGCCTTTAAATAACACAAAATCAAACTTTTCTTAAACAAAGATTATTTACAAGGCATCAATCATTTAGACACTTTAGCCTGAACTTTAAACCCCATTCAGCATAACTTGTTTTAGTTAGCCCATTGGACCAGCCTATCATTCTAGCACATGGCTTTGTCATGTGTAAAACCTGGAATTTCAGAGTGCCACCAAGTGTGAAGGTCGTCTACTGACCCTTAGCAGCTTCATGCAGTATTGTGAAGACCTTATCAAACAGGACCTAAGGGCATTGTGGAAAGGTCTTTTTGCTTGTGGCCTTGACCTTCATCTTGAAAGGTTGGTACCATATGATTTTAGATCAACCATCGCAAAACATTGATTTATTTGTTTTCATAAAGAATGTCAGTGGAACGGGTTTCTTTATCATTTCTTTTTGAACACATTTTAGAGGAATATTCATTTTGTCAAGGGGTGAAAATAAAATACAAACAAATAGATCTGTAGTTCTTAGCAACAAAACAAAAACAAAAATTTATGGTGATTTTTAAAAAAAAATTTACTGTCAGTGGTTCATATTTTTTTTAAAAAGGGGAAACATGATATGACCTACAAGTGTATATATTTTTAGACGAGACCTCCATCACATATACCTATCACTTCTATACTGCTCTCAATGTTGAAAAATTAGTCTTGGTTCTCAAACCATTTCTTCCCACCCTTGACCAGGTGCTCATTCCCAGATGTAATGGCCGCCAACGAGCTGATGAATGAGTGGACCATTGAGAAAGATGCCGCCCTGGTCATGTACATCAATGAACTTTGCTCTCAGCTGTCCATCTCATCGGCCAGGCTCCACCCCCATGAGGTCCGCATCATTGACGCCCATCTGACCAATGAAAAGTATTCCTGTCTCCAAGGTTAAAATTTAAATCTTTTTAAGTTATGTTTATTTACTGGCTTTTGAGATTTTTTATTGCTACAACCATGGCCTTTAAGACTGCATTTAAGACACATTATTTCAAACTTTACTTTCTAAATTAACAAACCTTTCTCTGACTGAAAAACATAACTTATGTGTACTACTGGGGGTTGTAGGGCCAGAGAAACATAACTTATGTGTACTACAAGGGGTTGTAGGGCCAGAGAAACATAACTTATGTGTACTACTGGGGGTGTAGGGCGCGTAGGCGCCCACTTTATTTTATAATTATAAATCCTCAAACCCTCTGTTTACATCATTTCGTTCTCCAAAATTAAAATATAAGCTAAAACAATGTCATATAACACCACACGCTTTTTTAACTGCTATGGACTGTTGTACTATTTCAAAAGTAATCTTTAATTTATAATTATTTTGCACACCCCCTTATGCACACCTTGTATTAAAATATAAGTTCAAACAATTACATCTTAGCATTACGGATCATCCAGCCAGCCAGTAAATTGGGCTATTATATTGTTTATTATTGTATTCTTTGTTTAATTAGTATATGAATGTTTTAAATTGAATGCAATTATAAATACGGGGGGGGGGGGGGGGGCCCTGGGGTTTNAAAAAAAATCATGTTAAGCCTGGTCCCTTTTTGGACTCAGGACGTGTTAGCGCATTTTCGTATTATGTATCAGTACTTATGTTAGATATCAGCATTATGTAGTTATCAGTAATTGTGTTTAGATTTTAGACATATTTTTATGAATTTTCTTGTGTAATGAATATACCTGAAAAAAAATTATTTAAAAGTCATTTCTTTACATTTTAACATTTTTTATTTTCTTTTTAATCTAACTACAAGTGGTTTGTGGTCACTGAAATAGGACTCATAAATGAAACATTCTAAATTGTAATCAGCTAATCGCCCAAATACTCCATCAATTGTTGTTTGATAGATCGTGGTTGCCAATCTTGTTGAAAGTAGTTGAATGTTGAAGCTTGTTTCGAAAAAGTTTTCAATTTCTGCCCCTGGGCCGCTAAGATCTTGATTGAAGTCACCACAAATGATGACGTAAAACTCTCTAAACTTTTACACATATTCTAATGACGTCAACAAAAAAAAACTGATTCTTTTGCACGCTTTCGCACCACTAACCAATAACTTTAACTCTTCAATGCTTGAAAAACGATGTATTCGACTTCCGGCAATGGCGGCCGTTGCCTGCGCCAGTGTTATCTCTCGATTCGCAATGTTTTTTGGTAGTTTTAACGGGGTTTTTTAACGGATCGAGTAACTGAGTGTTGATGCACAAATGGCAGGTCAGGACATACAAAAAACATATATACATCATGGGTCTAGGACTTATGGTTGCTGAGATCTAGGGTGATGACAGACGGACGGACGAAACGGGTGCAATAGCGCATTCGACTTCTCGAAAATGCGCTAAAAATTTAATGCAAGAATGACGGTGTAAACAACCAAAAGAGCGTGCTTGAAACATTTTAAAAATTTAATAAAATTTACTGTAAAGTTCTGTATGTAACAGTTAATACCATAAAAAGTATTTTTTTAAAAGAAAACAATTCCTTACCCCATGAAAAAATAGATTTTAAAAAAATATTCCAAAAAGACGAAATAACGCGTAATATTAAAAAATATTGTTATTTATATTTTTCATGGGAGTGTGTTTGAAACCACGAAATAGCGTAACTCAGCATTGTAAGCCAAACTGATAGCTTGGGTACCGTGCTGTATAATTTCTCAAATTATTATTATTATTATTATTAAAAAAATCAACTGAATACTTTTATCTGTGTACAGCCATCCCCACCCCAGCCCACATTATTTTATTTTCCATTTATGAAAGTCAATTAAAATTGTAATAATATCTCTAGCTCTTCCCTTAGCTATTTTATACATGTGTAAAGTTATATCAGTATGAACTATGTAAATCCACTAAAAAGTTAATCCGGTTCTTTCCCAATTGAATTTTTGAACCAACATCTGATAAATTGAAGAACTTCCTTGAACCTCAATCTCCTATCAGGTTTATCCTCAATCTCCTATCAGGTTTATCCTTGATCCTCAATCTCCTATCAGGTTTATCCTTTAACCTCAATCTCCTATCAGGTTTATCCGTAGAGAGCATACGTTTAAGGTTCGCCTTCCTGCAAGATCTGAACAACTCCCTGGAGACCTCCTTCCTCCCGCTAATTGACCTGCGACCTGTAAATGTGTACAGTCGAAGTACGGCATGCGTCCTGTCCCAACTGAGGTCAATCATATTTTATGACACAAAGGTCAGTTTCCAGGCTGCTTTTATTTTCGACCAGCAATAGTTTCTTTACAGTTTTACTTACATCCAGCAATAGTTTTTTTTAAGTTTTTCTTATGTCCAGCAATACTTTTTTTATAGTTTTACTTACTTCCCACAATAGTTTTTTAAAAAATTTCTTACGTCCAGCAATAGTTTTTAAACATTTTCTTACGTCCAGCAATAGTTTTTAAAAAAATTTCTTACATCCAGCAATAGTTTTTAAACATTTTTCTGACGTCCAGCAATAGTTTTTAAAAATTTTTCTTACATCCAGCAATAGTTTTTAAAAAGTTTTTCTTACGTCCAGCAATAGTTTTTTAAAAGTTATTAGATGTAACAATGACAACAAAAGTTGCCATTAATAGGGGAGAAATTGATTCCTTTTAACATAATTACATGTTGATGAAATATATTTAATGAGATGATGTGGTGGGGGGGGGGGGCAGATTTTCTGGAAAAAAAAGTAATCTTGATAGAGGTGATGGTTGTGGGTGCGTGAATTTTTTTCTTCTTAACATGTCAAGCAATGTTATTAATATCCGTTTTTAAAGCAACTTAAAAAGTTTTGTTTTGATTATTGAAGTAATTACACCAAGAATGAAATATATTTTTATCGTTATACTAGAATTTTGTGTTTTTGAAAATTTCAGCTTGGCCTTGATCATAATTCCATGTATGAAATCATAATTGGTGTTTTTTTTGTTCAGGTCAACTTCATCAACAGAATTCTCAATGCATCCGCCAAGAGAAAACCTGACCAGGCGGCACCTGAGATTACATTAAATCCATTGGAGTCCATAGGCGTTGGTGGGTGAAACGATCTGTATGCTTAACAATTAGGCATTTGAATGTTGGTTGGAATTAATTTGAGCAAATCCTGGCCATGGGTTTTAGCCTGAACTCCATTGAAGAGAAGCTTAGAATTATACTTTTGTTGGTTGTGGATGTGACTTAACTTATTTTCCTTACCTAATTTTCTTTAATAATTGGTAAATGCAGTCTTTGTCAAGGTAAATATAAAATATAAATATCTTTGGATGTAAGATGTAAAATATTTTGTTACAATGTTGTTGTTTTTCCTCCATGACTGACCAGCCGAGAAGAGCAGCCAGTCCAGCATCTTGTGTCAATCCTACTGTCAGCTGTCGGCCATCAGCTCCAGGAAGTTGTGTGTACGGCTGGCCAGTGGAGGCGACCCAACTTACTCTTTTAATGTCAGGATGATTGGTGAAGAAGTTCATGGAACAAGTGAGTTTTGGTGTCAACAGAATATGAGTTAAAGTTCCTCTGAGCCCAACTAAGATAACCTTCCTTTTGATAAAGAATTTAGGGTTGTAAATTGGGTTAAAAGTTAACCAAGTTCTACCACTTTGTGTGTAACTTGAATTCATCCGTATTTAGTGTATCACCAGAACTTCATATTTTTGGTGAGTTAGATCAACAAATCTTATAACAACCTTGAGATATCAATTTAAATCAAGTATTGGCCAGATAACAATATAAAAATAATATCATTACTTTTAGCTTTTAAAACAATTAATTAATTATAAATTTCACCACCACTGATGTAAAAAGACAGACCCGGGGGAGAGGGGAGGGAGTCTTGCTAAACTCATGACATTCTCTTGTGGGATTGGAGAAATGGAAAAATACTTCGCTACCCTGAATTTATTTTTAATTAGTTAACATGTTACCAACCGGTTCCTAAAAAATAAGGACCTTAACAACCTTAGTGGTAAAGTATTATGGCTTGTATAACTCTGGTATAAAGAATGCAAACAAACAAAAAAATAGAGTTTTTTTGTTTTCTATATTAATTACTGCCTTCTGTTAATAAAAATGTGATTATTTGATTTAATCCTTAAAAATCTTCATCTTCCTGTCTAAATTGATTTATTTTCCCAAGAAGCGAATTTTGAAAATAGTAAAAATAATTTTCATAAATGAATTTGATATTTTTTGTTCAAATTTGCCTCAAATCAATTTTTTGGAGTATTTAAACAGAATTTGTACGTATGAAACAGTCTTTTGTAAAGTGTTGTTTAATATGTTTCAAGAAACAAAAAACGTTTTTCAGTAGAAAAATTCAGAAACATTTTTACATTAACAATGTTTAAAACATATCCTGCACGTTAAACTAAAAGTAAGTTAATCTATTTGGTCACCATCAAAAGTGTTTCACAGTAAATTTAATGACTCCCTTGTTAATCTATTTGGTCACCATCCAAAATAATTATATAAACAATGTGATAACTAAAGATAACAATAAAAACTTATGGTCCTTTATCAAATCAAAAAAAATGGAGCCTTCAGGTATAGCCACACTAAAAGGCTCAAATAATAAAACCTATAATGATAATGAAACTAAAGCTAATATCCTTAACAAATATTTTGCATCATCATTTTGTGCCTCAGGCGACGAAGAAATTTCAATAAATTTAAATAAATTGGAAGAAATAGGTAACATAACTGTAGATGAGATAGGTATACATTCACTCCTAAAAAACTTTAAAATAAACAAAGCTACTGGCCCAGATGAATTTCCTGCCAGGTTATTAAAAGAATTAAGCAATGAACTGTCCCCAATCCTTGTAGTTCTTTTTCAAGCCTCTCTAAACCAGGGTAAAGTGCCCCAGGATTGGAAATTAGCCAATGTAACGCCACTCTTTAAGAAAGGTGATAAGTCCGACCCTGGTAATTACAGACCTGTATCACTTACTAGTATCAC
>MUZC01001235.1:295956-313960 GCA_002072015.1 Radix auricularia | reverse complement strand
TTCAATGCTTCTCTATTCTTTTCCACTTACCGACGCTCCTGACTGACCAAACCAGATATTGCAGTTTTGAAATACGATGTTTAGCAAGCCTATGTTGTCGTATTGCAGTTTAGTGATTGATTAAAAGTTTCGTGTTTAACAATCTTTTTTTCTGCTCTAGTTACACCTTTTTAGTGTTCAATAAGGGCGTCTTAAGGGGGGCGCCATTTTAGACCAAACAGGTGCGCGGGTGGGCGACCCGCCCCCCCTGCCCTATAGCTAAATCCGCCACTGATTACACTACGAAATACATGTCTTTTGTTGTTCTGGAAGAACACAGTAATTGACTTCAATTCAACGAAATTTTGAATGTTTACTACCTTTTCTTGCAATCTGATTGGTCGGTGGGGTCAGAGGTCAGGCAGCTTGCTTGCTACTTCTTGTCCGGCATGGTCGGACCAAGTAGAGAATTATATATAATATAGATTTGACGAAGACCCATACACAGAAATAGACGCAGGAACTTTCTTAGTCACAATGAAATCTTTTTTTTTTTTTAAATTAAAAAAATTTATTTAATTTGTAATTAATATGCATTTTGGTAGTCAGACATATTTCTTACTATTCATGGAGACAATCTTTATTGTCATTGATTTATTTATTGTACGAACAAACGGCTTTTAAAATAATTTGACATTTTCGATTAAATTCAGAGCATTTTTTTTTTTTTTTTTTTTTTAAAACTTACGCTTTATCTGCATTGTGATTTCCATTTTTCTCTCAGCTTGTATCTACCAGTTGTATCACAAGTACATTCGGTGATTGTTGATTCGTGTCTTGATTCGTGTCTTGATTCGTGTCTTGATTCGTGTCTTGTTTCGTGTCTTGATTCGTGTCTTGATTCGTGTCTTGATCGTGTCTAATATCCCGTTTTATTGTCCGGCACTGGAGGTTATTTTTTTTTTTTTAATGTAATAAAAATTCAAATTTTATCAAGTTACTTAACTGTGGAGCATTTCCTAATTTAACGGATTCCCTCTGTGTGGTAAAAAGATGAAAAATAAACTTTTTCTGGCTTATTTCAGTGAAATTTCTATGGTAGTCTACTAGTAGTACTTACTTTCCGGAGACACAAAATATATCAGACTGAAATAAATTGTCACTCGTTGGTTAAAAATTGCACAAATATTTCTATAATTATGAGAGGTTATTTCCAGTGGCGTCGCTAGGGGGTGCGGTGGGGGCGGGCTCCCTGGGTGACACCATCAGGGGGTGACACCAAAATGTAAAATTCTGTATTTTCCCCTTATTTGGCCCTGGAAAACTCGGGGGAGTTCTATAGGTTAAGTCGTGACGGGGTGGCAACATGAGCTACCGCCCCGGTTGACACCAACTATAGTGACGCCACTGTTTATTTCGTCCCGCGGGATTTATGTACACACAGAAGCCAACAATCAATAATAGATTTATAAGCTACATGGACGTAGTTTTTGATTATTGAAAAACGTGTGTTTAGGAAACAATAAAATTTATACAGACAAGATTATTTTTATGGGTTTATTTTATAACACACAAAAGTAGGGTATGCATTTACATTTAAAAAAAGAAATAATAATTCTCAAAAATTATGGTCATGGGTGGGAAAAGGTGATATTAACTTATAGCCTATGGGCACGCCCACAAACAATTTGTTTAAAAGCTGCAGCGAACTTTGAACTCATGGTGACGTAGATGACAAAATTAAACGACGTGAAGATATGAAAACAAAAGTTGTCAAACAGCCAGCTGTAAGCATCGCTGAGAAACGAAACTTGTCTTCCAATACAACTGTACAGAGCCACTGTAGCACGCGGGAATAGCGAGATGAACGGCACACAACACACAACGAACAACATCTTGAAGAGTTTGAGATCCCTCTGTTTGGTTTTGGAATGACTCCTTGACAAACCAGATCGAAAATTTGAAAGAGACAAACGCAGCTGCACGCCTATGACGACGTTGCTCGTTAAAATGATAAACATTGGCAGGATGTAAAGGAACATGTTGCTCAACACTTTCATTTTCCGCCTCAAATCATTCACGTCATTCCCGTAGTCCTCATACATGTGGATGTCTTCATACACACACAGAGGCACCAGGAACGCACACACGTACCCTGGGATACACGCGATGATGAACTTGATGCGGCCAGGGGTGAAGACACGGCCGACGACGAACGGGAACAGCACGGCCACCACCCTCTCCACCGCTATCACCGTCACCTGCAGCAGGCTGCACAACAAGGCGCCGTTGCTGATGCGCTCGGTGTACACACGGGAGATGTCCCTGAGTTTCAAGGCCAACACCAGGTCGAAGCTGGCCATGACGTGGTAGAAGTCTTGAACGAGGTCAGTGGTCAGGAAAATGATGTCGCACACGGCGATGGACGCAAGTAGCATGTTAATTGTGTCCTTGAAACCTTTGCGGACGAGCACTTGGATGGTGATGTAGTTACCGACGATGCCCCAGACGCTAATCATTTGACCGAAGAACCTGTAGAACGTGTCGTAGATGACCGTGAAATTGGTGTGTCCGAGCATCCCGCTCGCCAGCTCATCGTAACTCAGTTCCTCCCAGAATGTGGAATTAGCCCCCGTCGTAGATTGAAAGCTTCCCTCACTTCTTTCCTGTGAGGAATTCGACACAGACGTCATCCAATTTCCATGCATTGTTCGAGCTCTCGGGCGTCACTGCTGTAATTAATATAATTTTATTCACAAATCAAAAATATTTTCTTCAAAGCATTTCATTAGGAGTGAATTTATTCACTCATAGTCACAAATAATTCACTAAGCGGATCGTCCAACTGCTATTCAGTAGCAACATTCTCTTCCCATTGTTTGACTGAGGAAAGAAATTGTAAGATCATTTCAATCTTCATACATTACATTAATAATAAGAAATAGATTTGATTTCATATTTTTATGGTCAAGAAAAATACAAGTCTGCCATTCATCCGTATTTAAATTGGTGACTGAATACAATGATATTTCAACCACAGGCTAATAACATATTATTATTTTAAAGTCAACATTTTACATCTTGAATCATGCATTAGAGACATTGAACTTCATATTTTTTCCAGCCTTGGCATGGATGGTGCGATAAATGATAATGTTTGCAGCACCATTGAATAGCATGAACGACAAACTGCCCATAGTTTGCACGATCACTTCAACTTTCTCCGTAAATTGAATATTATATTTTAACAAGGGAATGATCACCTGAGCGGTACACGGGAAAAAGCTAGTCATTTTTAAACCACAAATTATCGAGTGGACCTTCAATAACTTCAGCCTCTTGGTGCGTTTTTTTAAACACGTCAAGTTGAAGGCAAGGAACCAGTGAAGTAATGGAACACACAGACATGACAGTAATCCACAAATCGAGCAGACGAGAATTAATGTCAGTGGTACGTAGGTCAAAACAACAATTACAAAGTAATTAAAATAAAATATATCCTTACGAGCTTTGTTGTAAAAAAATGTCGGCATTCTCACGGCAACATTTCTTATCAACTCGTAATAATTATATAAATAGAGCATAGGAAATGTTAAAAATATGACTAAGGTTAATAGGGTAGCTAACAAGTAGTTCACCAGTTTTCTGTTGAAAACTTTGTCGGCAAGGGATGGGAAACAAATAAAAGCCATCCGATGGGTGGCTAGGAGCGCTATCTGCTGGAGCATAAAGTACCAGGCCCTTTTGTTCCACGGGTCAAGGATGTTAACGTAGATAATCTGGACGAAACCAGCCCATCTGAGGTCGTGGTCCCTCATCACGATTACAGTGTGGACCACACAGTTGGTCAGGCTAAACAAGAAATCAGAGATGGCCATGGAGAATAGAAGAACATCGTAGAACTCGTTCAAGCCTCGTGCTTTGAGTTGTTTAATGATGAGAATGTTTCCAATGACTCCCCACACCAAGAGAACCGGGGTGACATATTCGTACAGCGTGTAACAAACATCCCAGGCTTGTACGTCCCTCGAGGCGCGATGGTTTCCCATCCCTGAGATAGCATGGCAAGTATTATATGTGTGGGCCGTCAACCCTGCGGGAATAGTAGCATTGTCCATTTTCTATTAGAATTAAAGGCTACTTGGAACCAGATAAATGTGAGGAAAAAGTTCAGTTATTCCTAGATTTACTTGCGCGTCAATGAAAAAATTATTTCTCCCAAATAAAATAATTCAGTATTTTCACAAAAATGTTCATTGCAAAAATTTATTCAACGAAAAAACTTTTTGACATTTGTATGAAATATTTATATATTATTTTCACCTTTTTAAAATAAACCGAAAAATCACAAATAATATTTGTAAAGAAAAATATTCTACACAAGTTTTTGTATATCAATTCTGAATAGCCTGCATGACTCTTTGAAAAAGTATTCTCTCAGATACTTCTTTCCTTCAATTTATAAGACATTTTTTCTCAAAATAATACCGAAACCAAAACATTACCATCAGAATAAGTTAGCAGACAAAGAGACAAATCGTCCACAAATAAAGATAACCGGGCACACACTTAATAACAGCGAAATTCATAAATTCTATCTTTTGTGTAACGATCTTAACCGACGAACTATGTGTTATTAATAACAAGTTATGTAACCATTTGAAGATCAGCATTTGATATTTCTTGTCTGGACCGAATTCAACAGGTTATAACAATCGGCTTCAAATGGTTAAATTCCACTTAAAGAAAAATCATAAACATGATTTTGTTTGGCATTGCAGTATCCAAGAGCCATGTAAATGAGTGCACCAGAAATATAGATGTCATTATTCTGTAACATTAAAACAGAGATAACTCTCCTCAACTACGTTTTTTTCCTAGTGGTTATTTCAGTTTATGGAGTGATTACCTATAGACAATATTTTAATGCTTCGCCTTTGGCATCAGTTGCGTGGGATTAAGACAAAAAAGTAAATTACATAATCTAACAGCCATAGTCGTCAAGTTTTATGATGAGCCTAAAGGAGAAGCCAGCGTATAACAATTATTGGTCGATGGTGATGGGCCATACTCGTAGCTATACCCAGTGATAAAAATGCAACAATGATGTTCGCTTGAAGATATTGATTGAGGAGACAGTTGTAAACATTTTATGTGATGCACGGGCCTGGACTTCAACAATCTAATCAGTGAGAAAAGCACTAGAACTGCTACTAGAACAATCATTGGACAGTTGTAAATATTTTATGTCATACATCGGCCTGGACTTCAACAATCTAATCAGTGATGAAAGCACTAGAACTGCTACTAGAACAATCATTGGACAGCTGTAAACGTTTTATGTCGTACATGAGCCACGGGCTTAAACAATTAAAATCAACGTCCACTGTTAGTAGAATTGGTTCATAAATAAAGCTTACATTTATTGTCTTCTTACACAAATAGTTTGTGTAATTTTTTAAAAATTAAATTGAAAAGCTTTTTGAATCAACAAGAATGACACTAGAGCAATCATTGCAGCTTTAAAACAATATCTTGAAGTTCAATTATTATTGTGTAAGCTCACGAATTTATTTGGACGATTTGCACAAAATCTTCGCATTGGACGAGATTATGGCAGCTTAAACGTTAGTGGTTACAAGATGACGCTTAATTATCACGAGTTGAGGTTCTCGAAAAAATTTTAACGGCAGAGGTTGTTAATATTGTGTGAGAGCCACATCACATTTATGACTTAGTCAATATTTTCCCCCGCAAACCTTTGTGTCCCGAGGAATTCTGGGAGGCCAACGACATTGCCGATTGTCGTCACGTGTTTTGGCTCCTGGTAAACGCTTTCAGTGATGCTTTCTGGGTAATTTTGAAACGTTTTTTTCTGTTCATTGTGTTACGTGGAATAGTTTTAATAGCCCAATTCTCCGGGGGACTCTCCTGTTTTGAGCTGAAAGCATTCAAGTATGGATGTTGAAATTTAGCCATATCATAAATTTATACCTTTTGAATATCTGAGACCCACTGCAGTCGACGGGTTGCATTCTCGTGAGACAGTTCTGTTTGTATCAATTCTTTCACGACTAAAGTCATAGAAATGTGAACTTTAATTCTAAGTTTTGGTTATGTTCACTTGGGATTTTACCCCACATTAGAGAGAGACGGGGGGAGAGAGAGAGGGGGGGAGAGAGACGACACGTAATGATATTATATTTTACATATTTAAAAATTTATTGTCGTGGTTGTTTAAAATAACTTAAGCACTGCGTAATACTGAAATACAGAAATGAGACACGGTGGTCGAGTGGCAGCGCGTACCGATGGTCACGAGTTCGAATCCACGCGAAGGCAAGGATTTGTTGTTGTGGCCTAGGGTGTCCCTGAGTCACCCAGCTCCGAATGGGTACCTAACTAACAATAGTTAGGCGGCTGGGTAATGCGTGGAACCCTAATAGCCGTGGCCTGTGACCGCTGCATCACTTGCCAACAGATCATCCGTCATGGTCTGTGGACGCAATTATCTTCTGCATAGAAGGAGCTTCTGTATATCTAAGATAAGAAGGCAGAAATAAAATAACTTAAACCATTTTTTTCCCTGTTAACCAGATCAAAGCAATTTTTCAACATGCTCTAACAGTGGCGTAGCTAGGGGGGCGGTGGGGGCGGCCCGCCCCGGGCGGCACGCGTTTTAAGGGCGGCACTTGTGGGCATTTGAAAAGTACTGCCATTTCCGAAAACCCCCTTTTTCTTTTGAAAAGGGAAAGCCCGGGTGAAAGAAAAATATTCGTACTATCGAGTCTTAATTAACGGATTCGTAAAACATTTGTTTGATTACATACTGGTACTTATTACTAACAAATAATCGTTCAGTAATTTTAAATCGCTCAAAAGC
Organism: Radix auricularia; assembly: GCA_002072015.1. Taxonomy (NCBI): domain Eukaryota; kingdom Metazoa; phylum Mollusca; class Gastropoda; family Lymnaeidae; genus Radix; species Radix auricularia. The sequence goes on along the minus strand of MUZC01001235.1, from coordinate 307,098 downwards.
AGTATCGATTTGTTTGGAAAATTAAGCGGTATACGTCACAGACACCGCTTAGAAAAGAAAACAACACACTCACACATACACACTCAAAACAAGACACACCACCACTGGGTTGAATATACTATTAATATCGCCACGACAGTTATTGCGTGGATTTTCGACATGCGCAGAATGATGCGTGAACAAGTACCTACACGGCATCGTGGTTCAAATTTTGTTGTTAAATTTCAGTGAGTAATTATCTTGCTGTTTCAGTTGTCAGAAAAATATTCTAGGGTAAGTTGGTTTGTTTTAAATTATTTTTTTTATTGCATTTAAGTAGCACACATAATTTGTGTTTTTCATGAATAATATTTTACCTATCCAATTAAAGTAATGTTTAAATAATTTGAATACGTCTATTTTATAGAAAATTATTAAATTAAGGTTTTTGTCAAGACTATGAAAATATTTCATTTTTTAAGGTAACATAGTGGCCGTTTATAAATGACGTCACACGATTTTGTCCGCTTTGTAACCATGCCCCTTCCCCACTCGTCACACTTTGTCATAAAAACTTAGAACCCCTCAGGTATGATGTTACAAACCCCCCCCCCCCCAAGCCTTATTTTCAAATTGAAAATAAGCAAGTTGTAAATTAATTATTTGTCATTTAAATACGTGTATAGTGTAATTCTAGACTAAAGTAGTGTAACTAAGTATGTCAATACTATTGAAAAAAGCTGTCCGGGTAACCGTCGAAATTTTCAAGTGGGTACGACGGATATCCGTTCCAAACATCGATCATTTTCGCGATCATGTCCACTATTCAAAACGCAATGCACCCTAGCAACCATCCATGCACCTCATTTTACAATGACTTGCCTCCCAACAGCACACTTTTGTTAACTTAAATGTACTTCAAACTTATGTTAATGCATTCGTCATACTCAAAAGAAAAGCGAATATTCAAGCACAATGTCAGCAACAATGACATAACGTCATGTCATGTTATTCAGGCCCAGCAGCTTGATTGATATTTATTGTCTCTAGGTAGTGGTAGTAATCAATGTTCCCTCTAAAGTTCGTTGGTCAGTGTGAAAAACACTCCAAAAAACAAAACAAACTACAACTCGTGTGCAAATTTGCAAATCACCCATCTTTTATGCAATCTTTTACAAAATTTCCTGCGCGCCCCAGCGCAATCACGCAGCTCTAAAGGAAACATTGGTAGAGTTGGAGGGATTCAATGAACCATCAGTTAAAATGGAAAAAATATGATTTGGGAAAATTCAGATGACGTGTTTCTATCTCTAGAGCAAGAAGTACGACGAGAAATGTTTTTATCAATAGATATAATTATAAAAGAAAATAAAACAACGCGGTGATGAGTTACCTGTCCTTGCAAAAAAAAATATTTGTGTATAATACCGGCATCCTTCCGTCTCACGAGACGATGGTGCATCACCGTTGGGTTGGGTTGCATTTCCTCGAGTGACTGTGCAGTCCTATCCTTGAGTGACAGTCTTTGCCACAGTTTTTACACACGAGTTCTGTGCTTCCAAATGTTTTGGCCTTTCTCCTAGCTCTTCTGTCTGCAGCCTCCTCCATTCTTCGCTCCTCGGCTACTATGACGCCCTCTTTGACAACTGTGCGCCACGTAGATCGGTCTTCTGCCTTACACTCCCAGTCACTTGTATGTATTTTGGCTGCTTTCATGTCCCTTTGACAGACATCTTTAAATCGCAAGCGTGGGCGACCTGTTTTCCTCTTTCCTGAAGCAAGTTCACCATATAGGAGGTCCTTCGGGATGCGGCCGGGGCTCATTCTTTTGACATGTCCTAGCCACCTCAGGCGTCTTTCACTAAGAATTGAGAACATGCTTTGGGTATTGGCACGCGTTAGTACCTCACTATTAGGCACTTTTTCTTGCCATTTAATACCAAGGATGCGGCGCAAGCATCTCAAATGGAAGCTGTTAAGCTTACGCTCTTGTGATGTATAAGTGGTCCATGTCTCGCTCCCATATAGTAGTGTACTGATGACACAGGCTCGATAGACGCACAGTTTGGTTTTCTCCGTTAGCTTGGTGTTTTGCCAGACCCGCTTATTTAGTTTAGCCATTGTTGCGGCTGCCTTGCCAATTCTGCTGTTTATTTCTTCTTCAATGGACAGTGTATTGGAGACCTTGGATCCCAAGTAGGTGAAGCTGTCCACAACCTCCAAGTTTTCATTATCGATATTTATGGTAGGAGGAGGTCGAGTGTCTTGGGCCATGATGTTTGTCTTTTTCAAGCTGATTTGCAGACCAAATTCTTTGCAGGCATTGGAGAAGCTTGACACGAGTTGTTGCAAACCAGATTCTGTATGTGCTGTTAGTGCCGCATCATCCGCAAATAGTAGCTCTCGAATTAGGACATCCGTCGTTTTGGTCTTGGCTCGGAGGCGGGCAGTGTTGAAAAGTCCTCCATCAGCTCTGGTATGTAACCAGATTCCCTCACTGCTATCCTTGAATGCGTATCGAAGAAGTACAGAGAAGAATATTGCGAAGAGTGTTGGTGCGAGTACACAACCTTGTTTAACTCCGCTGCTGACAGGGAAGGCCTCTGACTTAGCTCCATCGAACTGTACTGTGCCAAGCATATTTTCATGGAACTGTCTGATGATGGCAAGTAGGTGAGGGGGACATCCAATTTTTGCCAGTATTTGGAATAGCCCGTTGCGACTGACTAAGTCGAAGGCTTTTGTAAGGTCCACAAATGCAATGTATAGTGGCATCTGCTGCTCTCTGCATTTTTCCTGGAGCTGTCGTATGGAGAACACCATGTCTATGGTAGACCGACCGGACCGGAAACCACACTGAGATTCTGGATAGACGCGGGATGCTAGGCTTTGTANCCCCCCCCCCCCCAATACAAGCGGTATTTTCTATGTGAAAACGAGGGTGTTTAAAAAAAAAATTGTGTCATTTAAATATGTTTTTAGTGTAAGGCTGCACTCTAATAGCGTAACACGCGTGAAACCACGTAAAACTTCATTTTCGGCAATGATATATTTAAGTGGAACTTTTATTTAAAGTTGCGCGTTTTGAATGACGTAATATGTGTGTTGCCCCACCAAAAAAAAAAAAAGAAAAAAAAAGAACGGTGCGTGACGTCATTTATGGGAGGCCCCTAAAAGGGCGGCATATTAAAGACCGCCCCGGGCGGCAAAAGCTCAAGCTACGCCACTGTGCTCTAATGTCCCTGATCTTGTTTTCTAATTCATTTCCTTCAATTGATATATTTTAATAGTGTCTTTGTTTTTGTTTTCTCATGATCCTAGAAATCGTCATTCTTGGCGTGCTTCAATTAAGTCCCCGACACGCATGCCCATTTCATCTTATATAAGAATCTCTTGTTTTTTAAACTCCGCAGTGATCCTAACCATTTTCTCGATACTTGGCTTCTCTCATTAACTTTCTTAGAACTTATGGTAAGTGAATTTACTATTTAAAAACATTACGAGGAAAGCGCAAAAACCATGTGACAAGTTAGAATAGTTGTGTGTGGGGTGTTTTTTTTTTTTCGAATTGTCCACTATTTGTCAATTGTTCTAATAATAATTTGGGGATGTATTTTTGTTATTACAATTATTTATGTTCTAACCAACATGCACTGATCTAAAACAAAAGAAGAACTTGTCTTACCATGAAGTCCAACCAATTTGTTACGTCTGTGTTGGGTTGGCTATCTTACTATAAAGTCCAACCAATTTGTTACGCCTGTGTTGGGTTGGCTATCTTACTATAAAGTCCAACCAATTTGTTACGTCTGTGTTGGGTTGGCTATCTTACTATAAAGTCCAACCAATTTGTTACGTCTGTGTTGGGTTGGCTATCTTACTATAAAGTCCAAACAATTTGTTACGTCTGTGTTGGGTTGGCTATCTTACTATAAAGTCCAACCAATTTGTTACGTCTGTGTTGGGTTGGCTGCTGGTTATGTTTTATATATTCGATCCTCAATGTCTTGGGGTCCACTTCACTCACACAATGGCTGAGTCAGATTTGGCATGTCCTGTCAAAGGTCGGGCCACAGAACTAGCACAGGTAGGTCTTGTATGACCTGTCAAAGATCGGGACACACAACTAGCACAGGTAGGTCGTGTATGTCCTGTCCAAGGTCGGGACACACAACTAACACAGGTAGGTCTTGTATGTCCTGTCAAAGGTCGGGCCACACAACTAGCACAGGTAGGTCGTGTATGTCCTGTCAAAGGTCGGGCCACAGAACTAGCACAGGTAGGTCTTGTATGACCTGTCAAAGATCGGGACACACAACTAGCACAGGTAGGTCGTGTATGTCCTGTCCAAGGTCGGGACACACAACTAACACAGGTAGGTCTTGTATGTCTTGTCAAAAGGTCGGGCCACACAACTAGCACAGGTAGGTCTTGTTTTGCCTGTCAAAGGTCGGGCCACACAACTAGCACAGGTAGGTCTTGTTTTGCCTGTCAAAGGTCGGGTCACAGAACTAGCACAGGTAGGTCTTGTTTGGCCTGTCAAAGGTCGGGCCACAGAACTAGCACAGGTAGGTCTTGTATGTCCTGTCAAAGGTTGGGCCACCGAACTAGCACAGGTAGGTCTTGTATGTTCTGTCAAAGGTCGGGCCATAGAACTAGCACAAGTAGGTCTTGTTTGGTCTGTCAATGGTCGGGCCACAGAACTAGCACAGGTAGGTCTTGTATGTTCTGTCAAAGGTCAGGCCACAGAACTATAGCACAGGTAGGTCTTGTTTGGCCTGTCAAAGCTCGGGCCACAGAACTAGCACAGGTAGGTCTTGCATGACCTGCCATAGAACTAGCACAGGTAGGTCTTGTTTGGCTTGTCAAAAGTCGGGCCACAGAACTAGCACAGGTAGGTCATGCATGGCCTGTCAAAGGTCGGGCCACAGAACTAGCACAGGTAGGTCTTGTTTGCCCTGTCAAAGGTCGGGCCACAGAACTAGCACAGGTAGGTCTTGTGTGGCCAGGCATGTTTTATTTAATAGTCTAAGACTTCTAAGACTTAAACCTCTCCAGAGAAATTGATGATATTTTAGTTGTATAGAACACTTTTTGCCCTTGTTTGTCTTACATTTAAAACCGTTTAAATTAATTATTTTGGTTTTTGGGTAGTTCCAATAAAAACCTGGGTATGTATTTTTGTATCGGGTTGTGTATTTGTGTGAATGAAGTTCTTTGAGAAAATCATACTTGGCATGAAAATGGTCAGATGGTTTATCTGTGAATGAATGGTGAGTATTATTTCTGGGGCATGGGCCACAAACAAGGGCTCTCCAACTGTCCCCAGCTGTACCCACTCTCTTGTTTGGTGACTGCCCCCAGTTCCCGTCTCCATGTCGACCTCTTTTTCTCTTACCCGGGTTGGTCCAAGTAGATAGTATTGGCCTCTAAAAGTATCAAGGCGATTCAATTATTTGTTATAACTAATCTTGTCAAAGATAAATAAAATTATTGTTTTTTTGTTGTTATTTTTTTGTGTTGTTCTTTTTAAGAAAAAAATTTTTTTTAAATTTTTTTGTCAGTGTATCAAAACTATTTTAGTTTATTTTAATAGGACGGACTGTACACCATTTATTGTAATCTGAGCTACATTAGATATTGGGGGAGAGTGTTGCTATTATTTTGTGATCTCATCATACCATGGTTTAAAATGACTGTTTGAGTCGAATAACCAGCATTAAATTCTCTAAAGGAAGGTCAAGCCCAGGTGCCGTCATTAGGGGGGGGTGTGGTGGGGGCGGACCGCCCCGGGTGAGACCGTCCCAACGGGTGACACCAAAATGTAAAATTCTGTATGTCCGCGTTAATTGGCACCAGGAGGCCGGGGGAGTTCTACGGGGTAAATCGTTAGGGGGTGACACCATGAGCTACCGCCCCCGGGTGACACCAACCCTAGTGCCGCCTCTGCTTAACAGCCTGTTGAAGTAGCAGATGTTTATTATTTTAGCAAGTGTGGTGTCATGTCTATGAGCTTTCATCTAGTGCAGAGGGCGGAAAACATTTTGTCTGAGAGAGCAATAAACATCAGATATTTTGAAAAAGTAATTCTGTGAGAGTCATGCATGATGTTTAAAACCGAAAATTCAAGTAACTGTGTGCATTTCATGTAATTTCGGCACAAAAAGTACAATAATTATGTTACTCAATTCTTTATAAATTACATTTTTGTGCTGTCTTTATATGCAATGAATATGTAGATCAAATGAGTCTAAATAAATGTTGTTTTTATAGTCGAGCATTTGTCTGAGAGCCAGATGCAGCCATCAAAAGAGCCACATCTGGCTCGCGAGCCATGGTTTCCCGACCCCTGACCTAGTGGTTGTATAGCGTATCAGGGGAAATAACCTCAAATCTGCCCAGTGCGCTCAAAAGTAAAGTGATATGACCGGAGATGGGCGGATAAAAATGAATTTTTGAAGACAAAGAAGAAAATGTAACTTGTGCGATAAAATATAGATCTAAGTAGTTTGGCTAAAAGATCGCAAAAAGACTTTTTATTTTAAAGTTTTGAAAAAAGACGCATTTTATAGTCCCCCCCTGCTTTCCACGTAAAATGCCTGCACCTTGTTGAATTGGGGGTACGTACAATCTGTGAAACTTAAAATCGGATGTTTTATTGTAGCGGGCATAACTGTTATAAAATCTGTGCTGATATGTAGGATGCATCTATTCCATGAGGTCTGTGTGGTGTTGTTCTTTTTTAAAAAAAAAATTCATGTTCAAACTTCGTTTTTAAATCCTTTATACACCACAAATGTCTGAGCCCTTGCTTGATTGCCGAAATAAATTTGGCTCTATTTTTAACCAACTTCCTCGTAAACTAGCGAGCTGAAATTTTGCAGGAACATTCAAGCCGATGATAAAAATGATGTACCAAAATTTCAGATCGATCGAATGGACTGTAAATGAATTATTGAATTTTTAAATTATATTATTTATCTCCTTATATCATGTCAATTTTTTTTAGATGGAGTGTTGTGGTGCATATTATGTTCAACAACCTTTCATTTCGCGCAATAAGGTGCGCATTACATTGACAACACTTTTTAAAAATATATTCACGATCGGTGCGCATTATGTTAAACACGTTTTACGAGACATATCTAGAATTTTGTATTTTCGGATTGTTTTGCCCTGCGTATTTTAATTAACATCCTTATATAATCTAGTTATGTCTCGTATATATAGGATTTATAGTAAAATACTTGGTTTATTAACGATGTTTTTTTTTAAATTTAAATTTATCGAGCGTATTTGCCTTGAAATGTGAAGTCAGATACACATACTCAGAGCCTTGACTAGACACCATTTTGAATCTGTTATAAGTATATAAGTTTTTATCAAAGCAAGCAGTCATCATTACGGACCCGATAACAAACATGCATCAGTACACTCTACTCTGCTACTGCGCAGGCCTCAGCTATTGTCAACAGAGTGTAGCGTTGTAGTCGAGTTGTCTGCTCTTGTGCGAAGCAAATCACGCTCAGAGTTCACTTCTCTTGGGCTCATTATTTTCTTCGTCGTCATCTTTCTACTTCGTAACCACTTTATGACAAGATCAGTGGCGTAGCTAGAGCTTTTGCCACCCGGGGCGGTCTTTAATATGCCGCCCTTTTAGGGGCCGCCCATAAATGACGTCACGCACCAGTGTGTTTTTTTTTTTTTTTTTTTTTTTTGGAGGGGTGGGGACGCAACACACATATTACGTCTTTCAAAACGCGCAACTTTAAATAAAAGTTCCACTTAAATATATCATTACCGACAATGAAGTTTTACGTGGTTTCACGCGTGTTACGAGATTAGAGTGCAGCCTTACACTAAAAACATATTTAAATGACCAAAAAAATAAATTATTTTTAACAACCTCGTTTTCAAATAGAAAATACCGCTTGTATGGGGGGTTGGTCTTTGTCAAGTCACATTGAGGAAGGGGTCTAAGTTTTCGTTTCATGACGCCGTGTGATGAGGGGGCAGGGGGTGAAAAATCAGCCGAGATCACCTGACGTCATTTATGGACGGCCCCTTAAGTCAATGATATGATGGTTTTTATAAATTCATAAACTTGAATAAACAATTGTAATTGAAACAAAGTACATTGTAAAAGGTGGGGAACAATTTTAACATTCCATGCCCTATTTATGTAAGCAGTAGAAAAAGATGCCTCATAAGATGATTTACCTATAATTAAAACATTATAAAAAAAAATAATAATTGTTTTGAAGGCCACAAGAAAGTTATAAAGGTCGCCCCCCCCCCCCAATGAAACAAAAGTTATTCCAAATTTTACACCCAAAAAACATTAACAATTAATATGCTTTTACTTTTTTTTAATAAATAAATGTATATGATTTTTTAAATGAAAAATAAAATTGTATACAGCAGTATATAAACATTTATTATCTATACATTTACTTACTCATCTAACTTTCATGGTAGAAAAATCATGTATTATATTAAAAAATATAAATTATTTGTAATATCTTGATCTATGGCCATATTGTATTTTGTAGTCTCTAATCTCTTATTGTCGAGCGGATATAATTTTTTATCAACTTAAGGTTGGAAAAGCTCCTTTCACAACTAGATACACTGATTGCAATTGTTGAAAACATTCTTAGCAAAATTATAATGTTGGGTAAAGAATTTTCCAATATTTACTGTTGAATATATTTTAATAGACCAAAAGGGGGGGGGTCTACCCGCCCCTCCCCCGTTTTTTAAAAACATAATGTCTCTTCTGGTAGTGTAGGTCTTGTCTTAGGGCTGGTCTTAGGCTCCTGCAACCTATGCGGTCGAAGAGGGCCCCGCTTTCATAGGCCTATCCTATCTTAATTTTCACTTAATTTCCTTATTAATACCTTATCCCTCTCCAAACTGGGGCACTCGCAATCCTTTTCGCATACTAAGCTGCATAGGGCCCCGTAATGGCTAAGACCGGCTCCGTGTACTGCCAAAAAAACCTATATGCTTTCTTTTTTAATCTCGAACAATTCTTTATCAATGGAAATAAAGAAATTTATTTGATATTCAAATTCTTTATTTAGTAGGCTAGATGGTATTATACACAAATATTTTCTTGCAAGGACACGTAACTCATCACCGCGTTGTTTTATTTTCTTTTATAATTACATCTATTGATAAAAAACATTTCTCGTACTTCTTGCTCTAGAGATAGAAAGAAACACGTCATCTGAATTTTCCCCACTCATATTTTTCTCCTTCTACCTGGTTGTACATTTAATATCAACAACTCTCTGTAACACCGTTCTGTATTAGCACAAATCTTTGCTCCATGAAATGGGTTTTCATAGTTTGCATTAATTTAAAAAGACGGTATCCCATAAATTGAGATATCATAGAAAAGCAAAAGATTGCATTGAACTGAATAAAATTCCACCATCCGATTTCGTTTTACTAGTTACTTCATTTGTCAATTTTCCCAACACTCTTGAAATTTTCAAGTATGTATTTTTTCGGAATTATTTGTGTTATTGTGGTGTTTAACGGGAAAACGAATAACGTTCATTTTCAATGAAAAACACAAGCCATATGTGCTACTTTAATGCAATAAAAACAAAGTAAATTAAATTTTTAATAAGTTATCTTACAATAATTTCATGAAATCTGAAACAGTAATATAAACCTAATATTCGAACCACCATGTCATGTAAGTACTTGTTAGCGCATCATTCTGCGAATGTCGAAATTCCACGCTAAAACTGTCGTGGTGATATTAATAGTAGATCTACATATTTTCGGACCAGCGGTGATGTGTTGCTGTTTTTTGTGCAGTTTTCTTATAAAAGCGCCATCTGTAATGTATACCGCTTAATTTTCCAAACAAATAACGTTACCCTTTTTTGATCGATTTTAATTTAAAAATTTTAAACGGTTTTGCGTTAGTTATAACAACCACTATGTAGTAAAACAAATGTTGCACGAATCCGTTAATTAAAACTCAAAATTAAGATTCTTTTTGTCTCAACATGGTTTTATCCTCTTTAAAAGAAAAGGGACAGTTTCTGGAAATGGCTTTAATATTTAATTTGACCACAAACGCCGCCCTTTGAATGAGTGCCACCCGGGGCGGACCGCCCCCACCGCCCCCCTAGCTACGCCACTGGACAAGATAATTATAGTCATTGACACAGTTGGGGGCCGTGGTGAAGTCGGAGACCACGGACCTATTGGCGCAAAACTCGTGGCACGCAAAACCCAATACTCAATATTGAGAACGAAGAAGAACAAGAATTGACACAGTTGTATCTTTATTAAACACAGTGGCGTAGCTAGGGGGGGCGGAGGGGGCGGTCTGCCCCGGGCGGCACTCATTCAAAGGGCGGCATTTGTGGGCATTTGAAAATAAACCCAGCCATTTCCGAAAACCGCCCCATTTCTTTTGAAGAGTTAAAACCATATTGAAACCAAAAAAAATCTCAATTTTGAGGTTAAATTAACGGATTCTTGCAACATTTGTTTGATTACATAGTGGTTGTTATAACTAACGCAGAAAAATTTTAAACTTTAAAATCGCTCAAAAAATGTAACTACTTGTTTGCAAAATTAAGCGGTATACGTCACAGATGGCGCTTTTATAAGAAAACTGCACAAAAAACAACAACACATCACCGCTGGTCCGAAAATATATAGTATTAATATCGCACGACAATTTTAGCGTGGAATTTCGACATTCGCAGAATGATGCGCTTACAAGTACCTTCATGACATAGTGGTTCAAATATTGTGTTTAAATTGCAAGTAGTAAATTATATTACTGTTTCAGGTTTTATAAAATTATTGTAAGGTAACTTATTAAAAATTAAATTTACTTTGTTTTTATTGCATTAAATTAACATATATAGCTTGTATTTTTTCATTAATATTCGGTTATTTATTAAAAATGATCGATTATTCATTTTTCCGTTAATAAACACCACAATAACATAAATAATTCCGAAAAAGACATACTTAAAAATTTCAAGCGTCTTGGAAAATCGACATCTGAAGTAACTAGTAAAACGAGATCAGATGCTGAAATTTTACTCAGTTCATGGCAATCTTTTACTTTTCTATGGCATCTCAATTTATGGGAACCCGTTAATTTTTAAAAATTAATGCAAA
>MUZC01001235.1:268321-286689 GCA_002072015.1 Radix auricularia | reverse complement strand
CACTGTGTTTTATTTTAAATTGTAATTATTTTGTTAATTAAAAATATATTTTTGTACGAAAGTATGACGTACCCTTGGGGGGGGGGCATCCTGAGATTTGTGACAGTTTGTGACAGGGGGAGGGGGGAGCTACAAAATTTCAAAAATAGCGTGACGTACTTTATGGACGGCCCCTAATCTCTGTATTATTGTTGCTAACATTTCATTGCTGTGTTTATTTCTCACTATTTACTTCTAATGTTTGTGTTTTTATATGGTGTTCTTTTTCAAACATTCTTTACCCACAGACAGGAGATACTACAGATCATGGTAACCAGAGATAAAAATACGTTTTCATTCCTGGTGAGATACCCTTATTTGTTTCGTTATCTCTGCGTCATTCTGGTATATATTTTATTTGTGTGTGCTGCCAATACATAGTCTTATGTTTATATCATTTATTTCTTACAATCTCGTAATTTTTCAAACAAATATTTTCACTGTGCACGATCTCTAGAGATGCAGTAAGTTATAATTTCAATCAATTTTTTTTAAAAGTCCAGTCTTATGTGATTGCGGTTTGAATATACATTTATTTATTTGCTTATTTATAATATTTTTATCTCTAAATTTTATATACATTTTTTCAGAATATTCCAAACAAAAACACCAAACAGGCAGGATGGAGAAACAATTTTCCAGCTTTTTAAAGAATCTCAATTTAAAAAAAAATATATTTAAAATTAATTTACACTGAAACATAGTGATAGATGTAGACGGCATTGTGTGGCACCAGAGGGGAGCGAAACAATTTATTTTATACGTCCTTTTGTTTTCAAACATGAAACGAAAATCAACATTGACTGACTTCTTAAACAAAATCTGCTGGACGTCCAAACAATCGCTCTGATAAACAATGTATCATGCTCAATTACCTCGTAAATCCACAAAAATAAGAAACGATTGAGAAACAAATATTTTCAATAAAAAATAACTATATATAGAATGGCTGTCGTCTTCAGTGTCTTGTCGTTTTCTTGTTATATTTTGCTATATTTATATTTATATTATAAGTTGTGAATTCTTCAACAAAACTCGCTAAGAACTAACTATTAACAATAGGGCCGAGGGGTGGAAACCTTTTACTATAGACTATATAATCTTCTGTGTAGAAGGAGTGTCTGCAAATGATAAGACTATAACTATAATTGTATAATTGTTTCGCATAAATGAGTGTTACGGTGGAATAAAAAATATCATATTTTATTCCCCCCTTTGTTTGATGTATTGAAGACATATAGAATATTAAAGAACATCAGTATAGTCGATATGACCAACGGTTCTAAAGTTATGGGGGAAAAGAGGGGGGGGGGGCTGATACGTTACGAAGCTTTGAAAAACTTATTGGGTTGAGTTTTATTTTCTGAAAGCTATACCGAAATGTTTGGTACATTTCTTTTTCTTTTAAAGTACGTGACGTAGCAAACGTTCGACCTGAACCAAAGTACCAGTGACCAGCACAGATAAACTCAATAATTTCATAGTTTTGATATCAATCTAACAAATAATCAAAATTTCCTTTTTTAAAAAAAAGATCATTTTTACGGAGCAAGTTTTCTACGCATGTGTTGTACAGCAGACATTTAAAGTGTAGCCTCCGAGTTAAATGCAGCCCCAAATATTTGTCCCAAAATGTCGTCCATTGATCCTAAAATAAAGAATTATGCACAGAATTAAACAATGTTCTGTAGCAGGATACGTTTATATATTAAATCTTTACATTTTTTATTAGGCCTAGACAATGTTGTCTTACTCAATATTATATATATCTTCTTCTTCTTCTTCTTCGTTCTCAATATTGAACATTGAGTTTTGCGTGCCACGAGTTTTGCGCCAATTGGCCCGTGGTCTCCGACTTCAGCCTGCTTCCCATGGATTCAAGCCCGTGACCATCGGAGCGCCAGTCGAACGCGCTTGCCACTCGACCACCGCGGTCCCCAATATTATATATTATTAACATATAATTAATAAAGGCACGTCGATAGTCTGCATTTACTTTTAGCATGGCATAACCTGTCACTGTCACAAAATCATCAACATCAAATTTGAATACTTGTCATTTTATTATTATTTTGTTTTACTACTGGAACCCTGTGTGTTTTATATTATCTCGTCCAATCCCGTCATTAATCTAAATCCCTATTGCCATTGCCAAACGCTCAAATCTACACATTATCTCTAGTCTCTACGCCAAATATGCTCCAAACATAAAGTTCTAAGTTGTGAATTCTTCAACAAAACTCGCTTAGAACAAACCATCAACATGGGGCCGAGGGGGTGAAGCCTCTTACTATAGACTATATAATCTTCTGTATAGAAATTTAGTATAGAAGGCTTAGAAGGAGTTTCTGTAAAAGAAAAGACTATAATTATATAATTTATATGCACAATGTCATATGACATATGAACATGATTATGATTTCTTGACTTAACACTACAAAGGTAGAAATGGCTGAGAAGCGCATAGAACATTATTCAGTGTTAATAGATCATTATCTGAAACTCCTTTAAGATTAATTGTTCCTAGCTCTCGTTCTTTGCTCTGTTAGCCAATATAAATGTAGGCCTACTGTAGATAAGTCAGTCCAAAATCAGGCAACATCTGGTGAGCCAAGATGATTCTGTTCAAGCTGACGTAATCGAATCGGCCGGTTAGCTCAGTTGGTTAGAGCGTCGTGCTAATAACGCGAATGTCGTGGGTTCGATCCCCATACTGGCCAAATTTTTACTTGTAAACAAAATGAGGGGTTGGAATGCAATCAGGCATATAAAAAATTAAATGGAAACGTTTATTCCAAATTCCCAGTTTTGGTCCAGAGCTTATTTTTTAAATAGCGAAATGAAAAAAACAACAACTGATGTTAAACAAGAATTTCATCTTTAACATTAAATTCACCCGCTCGGCCGTTCGGAACAAAACGTTGGCTATTTCACACGACACATATATTCTCCTATCTATACAGACACTGCATAGAAGATAACATAAGATAAGACTTTTATGTAATCTAGAATTATAGTTAATGGGGTTTTCCCGCTTTGTGAATGCTAATTTTACATTTGTTGCGTGGTGCGCATTATATTGACACATTCTTGGTGTGATGTAGCGTGAGGGGTTATGTCGTCATTTTTTGTTTACTTCTAGAATTACTGATTAGAAATGATCTTTGATGTAATCTAGAATGATTTCCTTTGAATAAAAAAAATCAGAAATTCTTTGTTGGAAATTGCGTTTAAATACTAATTCGAGTTTTTATTACTTGTTTACTATTAGTCCATCTATTAGTCAGTATTAGTCCAGGGCCGTTTTGTCGGGGCCGTTAGGCCGGAGCTCATTTGTCAGGGCCGTTTTGTCCGGGGACATTTGTGAATTTTGTCGGTGATCCCTATATTTGAACATGATTATGATTTCGTAACACTACAAGAGTCAAGAGTAAATATGTTATGGAAGTAGAAGTAATGGCCACGCATAAGCTCGTTATTCAATGTTACTATTACTATTATAATCTGAAACTCCTTAGTCTTAGAGTCACTGTTATTGTTTTTTTTTTAGCCGCTTTAGACTATAGATAATAAATTATCATCCAAGCTGCACGTCATATATTAAAGGTTTGGGTTAAATGTTACCCCATGTTCTAACTAATGAGTTACATCTAGACAGGAGTCCTTTAAATTTGACATCCTCCCGACACAAACAAAATGGTTTTAAATTACTTGGTAAATTATATAACGTGTAAACATTATCTGACAATAAAATACGTGTATTAAAAACTGACAAGAGTAACACCATTAGTTAAATCATTAAACCCGAACGACTAGAGACTAGAGGATAGAAAAACATAGATATAAGTAGTAATAATGCACAAGGCAATTAATTAATTAACAATTAATTTTAACTTGGAAACACAACACAAAGATAATATAATACAACACTCAGATCTATGGCGGATTAAGGGGGGGGGGGGCTGAGCGAGCTAAAGCCAGGGCCCTCGACGGTTTGGGGGCCCCCAACATTTTTATATTTTATAATAAAAGTGTACAAATGTTTGCACGAACCATTGAAAATATAATAAATTAAATAAATTTATAAATAGTATCTATACAACTGATCGCGATTCAGTCTTAATAATCGAAAAAAACTTGATTTAATTGGCTCACTTAGAGAACATAGTATAAAATATAGCTAATATTTTTAAAATTTCTCATATTAGACAACTCCGCTGGCCGTGGAGAGAGCACAGGCGCGTGATGCAACCGGTGTCGGGTTCGATTCCCAGCAGTGGAAAATTAATTTTTCTTTTCACACTCAATTTTAACATACCGCAAACACTTCAAACAGTTACTTCTTTGTGTTCGTTTATTTTTTTTTTCATTGTTAATATTTAGTTAAAGTCATATATTAGCTGTTAACAAGCATTTTATTTTAAGGGACGCTGGCTGGATAGGGCCCCCGTTTGATTGCAGCCTGGGGCCCCGTCCAGTCTTAATCCGCCCCTGACTCAGATTAAACCTAGGGTCAGGGTTAAAAACTCATTTATCCTGCCGTGTAGTGTAACCGTACGAATGCTCGTTTCTCACTTCGGGAAATCGGACGTCGAATGGTTTCCCCGAGGAAACCAGGAAAACCAACACTTTATCAACCTTATACATTTTTATGAAATGTAAGCCTGATCATTAACCGTGGATAAGCGTAGGACACAATAATCTTCTGTATAGAAGGAGTGTCTGTAACATACACGATAGATTAAGATAACTTGATAACTGCATGCCACGTAATAATAAAACTTGGGCTTAACAGTTAGATGAACATATTATTTATAAAACAAAAACGTAAAATGTTATTTAAAAGATTGAATCACTTCTAACATTGTTATCAAGAACAATTTCTCAAGTCATATATAGGCCATGCTCCTTCTTTAAAACTAAAGCAGCGAAACTAGGGCTGCGGATAGTAACGATTAATTTCTCGAATGATCATTCGAATATTTTTAACGCTTAAATTATTTTTTAGCCATTAATCGACCCATAACATACAAATAATTATTGGAAGTCAAAAATAAAAAAATAAAAAAAATAAAAATAATAATAATATTAAAAACAGCGGCCGATAAATGACAACAAATTTCCTGACGATTACAGGAACATTTTGGTTTTAAACAATTGACTAACGGGAATGCTCACAGTGTTGATAAAGTTTGCCTAATTAATAATTAATTGCTCAAAAGTCAACGATTAAATTTTAATTTATCGTTAACAGCCTTCATTCAAACATTTTCATTGCCGATTTTAGTTGTTTGTTTGTTTAATTAATTGAGTCTAATTCTATATTCGTCAAGAGATAAATTCACGAGTACAGCAAACCTGTTAAAACAATTGTCATAACTTTCATTAAATCTTTTGAAATGTGAACCTCTTGTTTTATATAACTGCAATGGCAATAGGCTAAATGAATTAAATTAGAGATGTGAAAACAGTTCATATTCAAATTCAAGGCAGTAAGTGCATGTGAAAATAATTATATATAGACTTAGAGATTTTTAAGGACTTTTCTTCTTATTCCATAGTATAAATATTTTTTTGTCGTTATTGCTATGACGACCAATGGTTTTAATGTTAATGGGGATACAGATTATTACTTACATAAATAAAAAGTTAATTTTTTTTTTAATGGAGCGCATTGATGCTTACTTACAGTGTTATTAGGGACAATGTCTTAAACTACTAAATTTCATAACTTTAGTACGGAAGCAGAGTGGCGCAGTGGAAGCGTGCTGGGCCCATAACCCAGAGGTCCGTGGATCGAAACCACGCTCTGCTAATAGTTTTTTTTTTTAAAATATTATACTGACAACTTATATTCCTTGTTATCCTATATCCAAATCTTATCTTATCTTATATGTTACAGACGCTCCTTCTGTACAGAAGATTATTGTGTCCTACGTATTTCTACGGTTTGTGTTTGGTCATGTATTCTTACTAGAGTATTAAATGATGATAAAGTCTTGGCTGTCCTGGTTTCTTCAGGCAACCCAATCCACGCCCGAATACCGGACGGAAAGAAAGAAAACTTGTATGTGTTTGTTCTTGCATATGGAATAATTAGGAACAAAATGTCGGTAGTTTGATCGTCAGTCCATAGACTCTGTGTAGTAGTAGAATGCAAGAGAACATGACGTCATATAAAATACCAGGGATTTGGGACAATAACTTTTAAATGAGGATTTATAAAAATCAAGATAATGAAACATAGAACATTGATTTTGCATAGAATAAATAATGGTGTATTACAATATAACTTCGTAATAAAATATCATCAAAATAATGTGCTTTGGGTTGTTTGCCATATTCTATTTAAATGCGTGTTAACTACCATTACAAAATCAAAATGTGAAGATATTGGCGCTTTTAAAATATCATATTAGCAGAGCGTGGTTTCGATCCACGGACCTCTGGGTTATGGGCCCAGCACGCTTCCACTGCGCCACTCTGTTCTGTATATGAATGTAGAGAAAGGGTGGTTAAATCTTAAACTTAGAGACAATGACTTGCTACAAATTAAAGGATGAAGTCATTGAATCTTTTGTATTCTGATATCACCCATGCTACACATCATGATGATCATTGTGAAAGGTTTTGTTTAACTGTACTCATTGTGCTCCAATACGAGTCAGACCAGGACTAGAGTATTGAAATATTAACATCTTTCCGACACAAATAAAATTCTACATACCAAGAAAATGAGGCTATGAGTCATGGACTATGCAGGGCTTTAAAAAGAAAATTAATTAGTATTGTTTAGTTAAGGAATTTAATTCTAATACAAATTAAATTATGTCTGCAATAATTTTTTTATAGACCTTTGGTTATGATGTTAAATGGGGCCGAGGTAAATACAACATATTTATAATATTAAATCTTTTAAAAAGATAGAGTCAAACAGATGCTTTATAGCATGTTATTAGAGGACATGTCACGTCTTTCGTCAAGATTTAATCCCATTTTCCAACTTTATAGCAGCGAGCTGATTGGCGCAGTAGAAGCGGGCTGGGCCCATAACCCAGAGGTCCTTGGATCCGAAACCAGGCTCTGCAATCAATTTGTGGTGTTTTTTGTGGTGTTTTTTGTGGTGTTTTTTGTGGTGTTTTTTGTGTGTTTTTTGTGTGTTTTTTGTGGGTGTGTTTTTTTTTAAATATTAAATTTACCACTTAAACAGTGGCAGCGTTAGGTAAGCGCGGGGCCTAGTGCCAGCAATGACCCCGCGGGGCCAGAGTACTAGTAAAGATCGCTAAGCACCAGTATGCTATGGTATTTAAAAATATGAAATATCTTGATTATTATTGTGTAATTTTAATACCGCGTGTCACCTTTTTATTAAAAGTTGTAACGGTGTAATGCTTTCAAAGACGTCTAGAGCTACGCTACGGAATTTGACCTTCAAAAAGGATTACAAGAGTGCCTCTTTCGTTTCTTTACAATCGTTTCCAGCATACGTTCTACCATCCACTCTTTGGTTCTACATGTATAGGCTATTAACAAGGACGAGACATGTTCAGGACCGAAACGCGGGGCCTACCTAAGCGCGGGGCCTGGGGCTGTCGCCCCAGTTGCCACCCCAAACGCCGCTCCTGCACTTACATACTACCTTATTATAAAAAAAACATTTCGGAATAAATATAGGTCATTTGATCGTCGGTCATTGATTGATTAATTCATATGGGATATTCGTGAACATAACAATAATAATAATGCACTCTAGTCACAAGTCTAGAACTAGAACACAGGCAAGTATGATCAAACAAGTGTTATTTCTTGTATTAAATTTTCCTAAATCTTAATCAATTGTGCAGTAGTCGTTTGCAAGAGAACATGTGGTCAGATTAGCAAAAACCAATCGCACGCCCACGGCTTAGAGGCTATCATATTATCAAGATTTTACTACATAAAAGTAGAACTTTGATCTTTCATATTCATAGCATATTAAATTATGTTTTCTTGTAGTTATTTGGTGATATCGGGATTAAGAGCATCGATTTTTTATTTTATTTTTATTTTTTTTATTTTTATTTTTTTGATATTCTAATGATATCAGTTATTTTTCTGCATTGAAATGAAAAGTTCACGATTATTCTTTGGCTCAGATTTTTAAAAAATCTTTAAAAAAAAAACAAAACAAAACCCGCTCTTAGCAGAGCGTGGTTTAGATCCACGGACCTCTGGGTTATGGACCCAGCACGCTTCCACTGCGCCACTCTGCTCGCTGCTTTAATGTTTGGAAAATGGGATCAAATCTTGTAGACACGATTTATGACTTCCTAAAAAGTAAAGGATGAAGTAATTTTATTTTTCTGTATTCAGCTTTATTATTGAGCTAAATACAGACATTATTAACTTAATCAATATGTAAAAGTAAATGTAGACTAGTTGTTCGTTCGTCATAGTATTTAGTTTTAGTATTTCAGTCATAATCATAGTTGACTACTCTCTCGAACAAGTTAGTTATCTATGGAGGCTATGAAAACAAGTGTCTTAAGATAGGAATCTTCAACTTTAAGGAGTTTCAGTTCTTGTTAGTTACTATATAATATATAAATAAACTGTCAAAAAGGTAAACCGCAAGTCTAGCAACATGTGGTGAGCTACGATTCATTTCAAGTTGACGCCCTGGCTCAATATCGGCCGGTTAGCTCAGTTGGTTAGAGCGTCGTGCTAATAACGCGAATGTCGTGGGTTCGATCCCCATACTGGCCAATTATTTTTATGTTTTTTTATTTTATTGAAATAACAAAATATAAAATAATTAAAATCTTAACACCCAATCGTTGTTTGAGATCTAAAAATAGAATTAACAAATTCTTTTTTGTTATACTTATTTAAGTTATAACTTATTACTACCAAGACCATTTTCCCAATCTTGCTTCTTGTCTTCTCTGTGACGGAGGAAATAAATGTCACATTGTATGAAATTTATGCCACACATCAGTTTCATAATCATTGTATACATCCACTGGAACAAGACGTTGGTGTCTTGTTTTATCTGTTAAGACGCTGCTTCTATACAGAAGATGGTTGCGTCCACAGACAATGTCTGTCTGTTGACATGTGAGGCAGTGTTCACAGGCCACGGCTATAAGTGTTCACTCATTACCCAGCCGATATTGTTTCCCTAACAAGTGTTAGGTACCCATTCGGAGCTGGGTGGACTCAGGGACGCCCTCGACACCTGGAACAAATCCTCGCCTTCACCCCTGACCATCTGTACGCCAGCCGAGCGCGCATGCCACTCGACCTATGATTATTTTTTGATGCTCATCAGTTTAACATGAGCGTAACGGTCGTAGACTCTCCCATCAACCACTGGGGTGTTGACCACGTCCAACCACATTCCGCCCTCCCAGCCATCCCTCGCCGGGGCGCCATCTTTAAACCCGTCACCAAAGCAACTCTCGTCCGGCCACGTGTTCATCCCGAGAACTCGTCGCGTGCAGTTTCTGCTTCCGCCCGGTGGTGCACGTCGGGTACTTTTGAGGATGTCACCCAGCATCATGTCCACGTGACCCATGCTGTGCTTGCTACTCGGCCAAACATTCTTAGGTGGAAATGTTAAACTTTCTGGGCTAACCTCACCACTGGTGTGTTTGAAATGAGCTGCGCTGAGATCCTCGGCGTGATGTGACATATCGTGACAATGATGTGAATGATGTGACAGATCGTGACAAGGATGTGAGGGATGTGACCGATCGTTCTCGGGATGTGAATGATGTGACAGATTGTTCCCAGGAAGTGAATGATGTGACAGGTTTGGATAAGGATATGAATCACGACCTGAAAAAAGTGACAGATTTGCCGGATTTATTTGAAGTCCGGATTCGGTATCTCTCGACTGTTCACCGACATCCACGACATCCACGCCATCCACGACATCCACGCTGAAGTTCTCAACTCGGCGTCTGCCGCTAGACATCTCCGTTTGGTTGGTGGCATGAAGGTCGGTATGGAGGCAAGGGAGTCGTCTGGTGGTGGATGGGGGCGTTCGTTCATGCAACGACGCCCTCAGGCCATGGGATGAACACAAACTCCAGGATATATTGCAGTGAAGCGTGCTGTCGATTAGATTGTTTCGTTTGAAATGGCTCTGCTCCGTTTTTAATTTGTGTGACGTCATCTGTGAAAATTTAATAATTTGAGTGTGACCCGGTAAATCTAAAATAGCTAATATAAAATAAATGTACTTTCTTTTTTAATACTAGATCATGAATGGGACAAATAATATATCTCAACATGAAAAACGTAAAATAAAATTGTTTTAGTCGGTGATAGAAGCAAGGACGATTTAAACCCCAATGTTTGTACCCAAAATACCGGTCTTATAAGTGATTGAATTGCCTCAGTGCTTTGAAGTTAGGCGTGGGCAGGACACGAAAAAGAACTCTCGTCTGTTATAGATCCAAGACTAATTACCTGCCTTTCCATTCGCAATATCGCTTCCGGGTCGGCGAACTTGTCAAAGTCGGACAAGTTCTCCGACACAGCTCCGCCCGACGACGCGGTTTCTGGGGTTCTGTCGGACCGACTTGTGGTCGGAGTGGTTTCTGTTTCTGCCTCCCCGTGGTGCTTGTCGGGTGCCCCGCGAGTGGTTCTCAAGTCCCAGCGTTTGGGGACGTCAGGCAGAGATTCGATCTGAGAAAATATGGAAACATATAAGAGAAATGCTGGTCAACAATATAAAAGTATGGACCTGCTTATAACCTGTAAATGAGTAAGCACAGAACAGGTCACTTATGGTGAGAAACTGCTCTATTTAAGCCGACGCCCGGCTTATGCATCGGCCGGTTAGCTCAGTTGGTTAGAGCGTCGTGCTAATAACGCGAATGTCGTGGGTTCGATCCCCATACTGGCCAAAGCTTTTATTTTGCCGGAAATGTTATGGGGGGGGGGGTGAGTGGGTTTTACGTCTAAAAATGACGTCATACGATGTGCTTTTTTTATTTTCATCCAAGGTTAAGGCGTAACTTGGAAGTCCCAAATCCCCTTTCTTTTTTTGTGCCGCCCCCTGTCATATTTTATAGATTTTAATTCCCTTTAATTATCTTCACTGTCATGTCTTTCCGTCATGGTCACACGTTCCCGCAGAAAAAAATGAAAGTAAACAGACAACCCATACAAAAATAAGTTTTGACCATAAATCCTCCTTTTTCTTATATTCTATGTCCGTGTTTATTTTTGTCTTTCATTTCTTTTCATTTTATCACATATACTTTAATATGTTTTAATTTTAAGATATATGTAAGTACATGTAATTGTTTTTGTACTGATGAAGGCATGAGCCGAAACGTCTACCATTATTTGTATTAGTTGATAATAAAGCTTTAATTTATTGTTTCCTTACACAAATAGTCTGTGTAATTTGTTTTTTTATATTTAAGACATAAGTGTCGCGCCTTGCGTATTGTATTGAACATATTTTCATACTATTTTCCCGATCTGAACATGGTTATGCTGGTCTGTCGCGCGGTGCGTATTAAATTGTTACACATATTCAATACTTTTAGTTGAGTCTCTTATATAATGGATTTATTTATAGTCAATAACATTGTTTTCGCGAGTTGTTTATTTATCTAGTGTAGTGGCATCGCTTACTATAGACATCAGTCATCAGTCTCAAATGAGAGAGTTTGGTTGGGATTTGGCATTGACAAGTTAACAATTATTATTACAATACAGAAGACAACCAAAAAAAATGCTTCAGTTACCTTTATGAAAGGGTTTTGTTAAAAGTAACAATCCTTTTTTAAAGCAAAAAACTTGGTTCAGCTGGGGATTGAACCCAGGACCTCTCGCGTGTGAGGCGAGCGTGATGACCACTACACTACTGAACCCGATAAGTGGGTCCCGGAGACTTCCGTACCAATGTTATAATTATTTTAAAGAAAGAAAACGTTCAGGCAACAGTTTGCTTGTTTGTTTGTTTTGTTTGTTTTGTTTGTTTTGTTTGTTTTGTTTGTTTGTTTGTTTGTTTGTTTGTTTGTTTGTTTGTTTGTTTGTTTGTTTGTTTGTTTGTTTGTTGAAGGGTAAGAGACAAACAATTAAAGATTTATTTCCTTATTGACTGTTTGGCTGAATGTCTTGTTGAACATCTGTGTGTGGTAAGACAAAACTACGGACGCCCTTATTCTTAGACTTACTAGTAGTGGTATAATTTAGACCTTTCTGTAACTGGGCAAAGAAAGGATGGTGTGGTTTGGTAGCCAGGCGTTAGAGCAGATCATTGCCTTAAGAACGGTTCAAGTCTGAACACACGTACAAGGAATGCCTAAAAATACTTTAAATTTACTTGGTCAAATCCCTGGCGCGGCAGGAGCATCCCCTCCCCCCCCCCAGAAAGCACTACGCCTTTGTAACGTTCGACCCACCTTTTTACGGAGGACACCTCTGTTGGTCTCGTGGTACCGGAAGTACTGCTGTCTCCAGTCCAGGAACTTGTCTCTTGGTGTGTCGATGACGTATGTACCTAGTGTTTAGAGCGAGAGATGGGGGGAGGGGTGGATTATGGGGCATGATTGCATGAGTTGTTTACTGAATATTTTTTTTTTTCATTTTTAAAAAAAATATTTATTTATGAGAGTCTTTACCTAAGTTTGTAGAGCGAATGGTCCGATCAGAGGCGGCACTAGGGTTGGTGTCCCCGGGCGGCTCGCCCCCCGCCCCCACATCACAACGCCACTGGGTCCGATCCAGAGGTGTCACCCGAGGCGGTAGCTCATGGTGTCACCCCCTCACGATTTAACCCATAGATCTCCTAAGAGTTTTCAAGTGCCAAATAACTGAAATATATAGAATTTTACAGTCTGGTGTCACCCCCCTCATGGTTTCACCCGGGGCGGCCCGCCCCCACCGCACCCCGCTAGTGACGCCACTGTGTCCGATCTACCTAAGCCAATTCGAAGAGAGCGGCAAGATGAAATAATTACCTATGTGGGGCAGACTTTGCCGCACGGTATCTGTATGTGACCCGTGCTTACTGACAACGTTCAAGTTTTGTCCGCCGATTCGAGGAAATCTGGTCACTGCAGGAGTCGCCGTCATCTTCCCTGCCAGTCGGGCTTTTCGATTCTGTAAAGAAATGAGTAAATAAATCAATTCTAATTCTTGTCGCTCTATTGGGCTGTCAATCCAGCTAAAATTTCAGCTTTTCAATTTTTCAAAGTTTATCATGGAATCCTCAAGGGGAGACAAAAGTGGGTAGGAGGCGGCAGTAAGCGTTACTTGAACCCTCATGAACAAGGAGTATGTCCAGCAATCAACGGTATTTAAAATCAAAACAAGCGTGACAAACTAACACTCACAGCCAAATTTAAACAGTCACAGTCAAATTTAAACACTCAAGGTCAAATTTAAACAGTCACAGTCAAATTTAAAACTCGCAGTCAAATTTAAACACTCACAGTCAAATTTAAACACTAACGGTCAAATTCAAACACTCACGGTCAAATTCAAACACTCACAGTCAAATTCAAACACTTACAGTCAAATTTTAACACTCACAGTCAAATTTAAACACTCGCAGTCAAATTTAAACACTCATAGTCTATTGCAAACACTCACAGTCAAATTGAAACACTCACGGTCAAATTTAAACACTCAATGTCAAATTCAAACACACACAGTCAAATTTGAACACACAAATTCAAATTTAAACACTCACAGTCAAATTCAAAGAACACTCACATTCAAATACAAACACTCACAGTCAAATTCAAAGAACACACACAGTCAAATTTAAACACTCACAGTCAAATTCAAACACTCACAGTCAAATTCAAAGAACACACACAGTCAAATTTAAACACTCACAGTCAAATTTAAACACTCACAGTCAAATTTAAACACTCACAGTCAAATTCAAACACTCACAGTCAAATTCAAAGAACACTCACATTCAAATACAAACACTCACAGTTAAATTCAAAGAACACACACAGACAAATTTAAACACTCACAGTCAAATTTAAACACTCACAGTCAAATTTAAACACTCACAGTCAAATTCAAAGAACACTCACAGTAAAATTCAAAGAACACTCACATTCAAATTTAAACACTCACAGTCAAATTTAAACACTCACAGTCAAATTCAAACACTCACAGTCAAATTCAAAGAACACTCACATTCAAATTTAAACACTCATATTCAAATTCAAACACTAATTGTCATTTTCAAACACCGATATTATTCACACTCAAATACAAAGCCTTTTTTTTTTTTTTTAAACTTTTTCAGAAAATACAAGAGATTGACCTCCCTATGTCCACGCCCCTGGGTTCTAAATAAGTCATCAAACGACTGATCGCTCTACTAACTTAAAATACTAGATATACTCATAATAACTTAGATAACAAAAATTATTTTTTTTTATCATGAAGTCTATTCCGGTTACAAATAACATTAACTATCGCTTTTACACCACATTTTCTATCACTGTTACAAATTATATGTTATATATTACCGTTAAATATTGTATCTATCACTGTTACACATGATAACTTTCCCTATTACACAATGTATATCAGTGATATCTATCACTGTTACAAATTATATGTTATATATTACCGTTAAATATTGCATCTATCACTGTTACACATGATAACTTTCCCTATTACACAATGTATATCAGTGATATCTATCACTGTTACACATTATATATTATATATTACCGTTAAATATTGTATCTATCACTGTTACACATGATAAATTTGCCCGTTACACAATTTATATCTGTGATATCTATCACTGTTACACATTATCTAGCGTTAAATATTGTATCTATCACTGTTACACATGATAACTTTCCCTGTTACACAATTTATATCAGTGATACATTATCTATCACCGTTACACATGATAACTTTGCCTGTTACACAATATATATCAGTGTGTTATATATCACTGTTACACATTATCTACCGTTAAATATTGTATCTATCACTGTTACATATTATCTATCGTTAAATATTGTATCTATCACTGTTACATATTAAATATCTTTATTACACATTATCTATCACTGTTACACTGTTTCTATCCCTGTTCCAACTGATATCTATCTATCCCTCTACACAGTGCCGAAGCCATATATCTAAAGACAATCAGCCGCGTCCTCTGTTGAAAACAAGAGGCCTGTTGACGCACTTGAAGATTTGTTGTTTTAGACCAGGGGTCGCCCTACGTGAACCTCTTTCAAACGTATTCAACCAACTTGATACGCCCATGAGATGTTTCAAATAACACTTGGCGATGAGCAGGAGCTTACGTTGTTTACGTGAAATTAATTATAAAGTCCTTTAAAAGTCGTTAAATTAGAACCACACGGTCCTTAAAACAACGATGGTCGACACCGATAATGTGAGGACCGCCGGCTTAGAGTCTATCTCGAGTCTTGCTCAAGGCAGCACAATGGAGTCGTTCCACTTACGTTGCTCGTCACGTATGATTGAGTTTGTACAAAACAATTGTCCGGAATTCGAACAATCTGCGATTGAACTGATTGTGTTGTCTGAGGCGCGAGCGGAACGATTCACAGAGCCTCCGCTGTTGAGACCAGAGCTCTGCAGCAACAGCAGCACTGGCACAATGGCATCATGGAGTGCATCAGCAGCATCAGCAGCATCGACAGCGTCAGCAGATCAACCTACACTTGCCTCAACAACATTAGAGGAAACAATGGCCGTGTACAAAAGATCAACGACTAATTTTTTAAATCCCTAAACTGAACAATCGCTGACTATATATAGCACTCATTTTACCGTATATATATATATATTAGGGCTGCGGAAATTATCGATTAATTTCTCGATTAATCGGTAAACATTTATATCGATTAAAATTATTTTAATCGATAAAAATTATGGAAAATCTTATATATATATATATAACAAACCAGTTACGGTATATAAAGCTCATCATTTACTGTATGTATTACATGACATACCGTGTAGCACATCACACGAAATGAATTTAGCACCTTACAAACCATGACTACTAAACGCTAATATAATTATAGCACCATATCACGACGTATTTGTTATTTCTGGTATCATCTCAAACGATTACATATAGATCTAAATATTTGTTTTGTAAACAAAAACATCTTTATAAAGTTGTCTCTACTAATAATAATAATAATGGCAGGCAAGTCGCCCGCCGCTTACACACCATTACACACCATTGCACACCATTGCACACCAGTCGAATCCCGTTCATTACGCCCCCACTTAGAACACGAGGAATTGGATCGGCGACAGAATGCGCAGACCGCCTTGACATGTTCGACCAGTCCAGGGCTCATTTGTCGCCAGCGTCGCTCGCTATCGTAACATACAGATTAATAATGTAGTGATATTTAAAACATCTGGATCGGAGGTGGATTTCAGTTGTGTGTAAGTGCACGAAGGTGGGAATAATCAGCAAGGGGGAGGAATAACTAGCAAGGGGAAGGAATAACTAGCAAGGGGATGGAATAACCAGCAAAGGGGGGAAATAACCAGCAAGGGGAGGGAAAACGGCGACATTTTTCCAGTTCCTTTAAATATTTCAAAATCTTCCGATTCACCTAAATTGCTGGATTGGTGATTTGGTGGGTCAATGGGTGGGTCATTGGGTGGGTCATTGGGTGCATATATAGTTCTATAGATAGAAGAGATGTATAGCTTGGTCCCAGGTAGACAGGTATGTTTAAAAACCTCAGGGTGGCAATCCTGGTTTATAGGCCTTTGATGTAGAAACGTGGGTAATGGTGAGTGTGAGGTAGACACGTGGGTAAAGGTGAGTGTGAGGTAGACAGGTGGGTACAGGTGAGTGTGAGATAGACAGGTGGGTACAGGTGAGTGTGAGGTAGACAGGTGGGTACATCTGAGTGTGAAGTAGACAGGTGGGTAAAGGTGTATGTGACGTAGACAGGTGGGTAAAGGTGAGTGTAAGATAGACAGGTGGGTAAAGGTGAGTGTGAGGTAGACAGGTGGGTAAAGGTGTGTGTGACGTAGACAGGTGGGTAAAGGTGAGGTTAAGGTAGACATGTGGGTAAAGGTGAGTGTAAGGTAGACAGGTGGGTACAGTTGAGTGTGAGGTAGACAGGTGGGTAAAGGTGTGTGTGAGGTAGACAGGTGGGTACAGTTGAGTGTGAGGTAGACAGGTGGATAAAGGTGAGTGTGAGGTAGACAGGTGGGTATAGGTGAGATTGAGGTAGGTAACTGGAGCTAGATTCAGTACGTGCAAGAGTTAGCATCTTAATCCTCTCTACCCCCCCTTTCCATAAACTGCTAATCCCTTTAATCACGATGTTCACTAGTGATGTCGTCATGGGAGCAAACTGCTGTAGATGGTGTATGGTGTAATATGTTAATGAAGGAAGGAAGCCACGTGGGGTTGCGGGCCTGGTGTTGAATGGAGTTTTAGGTGGGGGGAGGGGAGAGACTGGACGCAGATGCAAATAAAATGATCGATGGTGACAGAATGTCTAATCATGTATCGATCTCCAGGTGAGTGATTACATCGAGAGCCATTAACCTCAGGTGAGACGAAGTTATTAAATACAGGTGGGCAGTACGTTAAGGGGGTTACTTTTGGCGAGAAATTATTGCATGATGCTTAGTGTTTATAGTTAAAGTGGTTTGGTTACTTGGGGCGAGATAGGTTTATCACAGATAAAGGTTTTATAAGGCTTGGTTAACACTGTTTACCACACTGTTTACCCCACTGTTTACCCCACTGTTTACCCCACTGTTTACCCCACTGTTTACCCCCACTGTTTACCCCACTGTTTACCCCCACTGTTTACCCCACTGTTTACCCCACTGTTTACCCCCACTGTTTACCCCACTGTTTACCCCACTGTTTACCCCCACTGTTTACCCCACTGTTTACCCCACTGTTTACCCCACTGTTTACCCCACTGTTTACTCCACTGTTTACCCCACTGTTTATCCCACTGTTTACCCCACTGTATACCCCCGTAAAACAATCACTTGGTTGTACTCGAAGATTATAATACAAACAAAGAATAACAATACTTATTTCAGTGGGTCTGATACTTATTTCAGTGGGTCAGATACTCATTTCAGTGGGTCTGATACTCATTTCAGTGGGTCTGATACTCATTTCTGTGGCTCTGATACTCATTTCCGTGGGTATGATACTTATTAAAAAGCAAACGTTTATTTGCGTACGAATTTTATAGAATTTCGTGAGAATACCATCTAAATTTTACTTAATATTCAATTAATATATATATACATGCACGTTGATATATAAATATATATATATATATATATATATATGT